>JANQDE010000622.1:38812-54303 GCA_037157785.1 Cephalotes varians
GGGAATTTCTCCTGCTGAACTGTGTTTGGGTAGGGAATTAAAATTACCCATAGATTTAATTTATGGAAATCCCCCTACTAAAGTAAATTCATCGGAAGAAGATTATGTTTCAAGGCTTAAAACGAAGTTGAACGAAATTCATAATGAGATTAGAAATCGTATTAATATGAAAACTTCAAGAGCTAAGATGTTGTATGATCGTAAAGCTAGACTAGTAGATTACGAACCTGGTCAGAAAGTTTGGCTTTATAATACTCGAAAAATAATAGATAGAGCTCCTAAATTACAAAGCAATTGGGAGGGACCTTATGAGATTGTAAAAAAACTAAATGACGTAGTTTATTGCATTAGGAAATCGAATAGGCATAAAAATAAAATAGTACATTCGGATAGATTAGCAACTTATTAGAGACGAGTAGAATAAATAATCTAGTGCAATTCGTTAGAAAAATTTAGCTTATCTAGGCAGTTTAAACATCCGAAACCCGTAATTAAGTTAAAGAATTATTATTACTTGTTACTCGTTTTATTCTTTCTTTTAATCTAGAGAATTAAAAAACACCGAATTCGGACATGTGGCTTTACGTGGAGCGATGGGAAACTCTACAGAACCTCACTGAAGATTGCCTCTCCCACGGTTTTTGAGCGGTTTTCCCGTGGGACGAAGGGTAAATGCCGAGGCAGGGACTTGAGGAATTCTCTTATGAGAATGTAGGATCCACGGTAGCTACCCCCCCTCTTGTCTGAACATATGAGGAAGATCGGCAAGCCAGAGGAAATTAATTGCAAGAAACAGAGTTCGGCGACTGAAAGTCAAGAGGATGAGCAGCCCGGAAATCAGTGCAGAAGCTCTGAGAGGGCAAGAAGACTCATCGAGACTTCGGAAGCATGTTTCTGGATCCAACTGCAAGGCACTCTTCACAACTATAAGTATCGGGACGACACTCTTGAAGAAGGAGGGCAGTGTTGCGCCCAGTGTCTGTCCGGTTCAGTTTCGCCACATAGTGTTGCGTCTGTCAGCTACGAGAGAGAGAGCTGACTGAAGACGGCCGGTTGCTAAGGAGAATAACAACTGGCGAGTGGCAGATTTCGGAGAGCTGTCGGACCGCGCGGTTTCAAAAAAACGTCAGCGGGAATTCTTTTAAAGAATTCGAGCACGAAGCTTCACATTGCGTGCAAGGATATTGTGTATCGTGTTATTGTTCGATAGTGTTGCTATTAAAGTTCTGTGTGTTCTGAAAACGTGTCTTTGTTTCTTGTTCTGCGGCTTGTGGAAGAAGGTCGTGCGCGCGCGTTCCAAAGAACGTCCGACGGGCGAAAATATCGTCTTCCGTATCGATTTGCACCGCGATTTGTACCGTCTCCACGACCGTTGCCGCGGTTTGCCTCCTTCTATGGCGCGCTCTTCCTTTCTGCCATCGTTTAGCTGTAAAAGAAAAGAATATTAATTAATATATAGAAATTTTATGTAAATTGAGCAAACAACATGCATTATGTATTATATGAAAATAAAAATTAAAAAAAAGTACTGTGCTTATGTCTTCGCGACCCAAGCTCGGTTGGCTGCGGCTCAGGCTCCGTCGACTGCGGCTCGGACGGTGGCAGTGGCTGTGACGGCAATGGGAGTGGTGATGGTGGTGGTGACAGTCCCGACGTCGAACCCGTCGGCGTCGAGATCGTCGTTGACACGATCGCCTGGTCGAGCAAGCGCTCGAGTTCTTTTTCCTTTTTATCATAGCCACTTCCTTTGCGGTGCTGAAACAATAATTTAAATTAACAATTTTATTAGCTATTTAATAATAAAATATATTACACCTTTACTTACGTTTCTTTCGTAATAGCCATGATTGTATTGCGTTCAACGGAAGAAGCAGAAGTTTAGTAAGCGCTTTGCTAAATGGGTTCAGCAGAGAAAGCAGCTTAGTAAGCACTTTACGCTGATTAGATTACATTTTTAGATCTAGAAGAATAGTTCTATCTCAATTTAGATCTAAAAATATAATCCTATCGGCACAAAGAGAAAGCGCTTACTAAACTGCTTTCTTTGCTGAACGCAGCCGAGAATGTATCGATCGAAAATTGAGCGAGCGAGAAAGTGATCGTCGCGTCTGATTGGCGTTCGATGGTGTTCGACTGTTTTGCGGCGCAAATTGACAGTTGGAGAGTTAAATTTCGTAGTGTATAATCTCTTCGTTATGTTAAGTGCGAACGATCGAAGAGAGACTCGTTTCACAGACTCATTACGTCAAAAATATTGATTCTATAGAAGAAAGATACAGTTATCAAAAAGAGACGGATGAGAAAGAAGCTTCGATGATGATGCGAGAGACGACGAGGCAAATGAGATTATAATATTTCTTGGTTGGCAAGGACTTCAGGAAGATCAAAAAAAGTGTAAAGAATTTAATGAACAATTAACGGAAGACGCACATATGTCGAACTTTGGCTGCCATATATTAACTTTCAGGTAATTAAAATATTGTACGTTTTAGTTACAACATTATTATATATGTTTTTAATAACATTATTGTACATGTTATTATATATTACAAAGTTAAATAAAAAATATTTTAATATGAATGTTACAGGATGGATTAGTGAAAGATATGCATGGATCTACAGTATTGAAAAATATATTCATTGTCGAATGAGCACTCGAGAAAAAATGCGGATTCCAAGGAATGATTAAAATAAAAACTACGTTATATTAAATTCATGTTAATATTATATCACATATGTTAATATTCATATGTTAATATTCACATATGTTAATTTTTGTGTACATACACATATGTACATATATGTGCACGCATAATTATTTTTCATAAAATTAACAAAAATTAATTAGACCTATGTGTGCATTGATAAAGTATATCTTCGATACATGACAAAGATGCAAAATATGTATAAAAACATGATAAACATATGTAAATATAAATAATATATAAACGTATGTGTATATCAATCATACGTATTCAATTCATTACTTTTAAAATAACAAAACGAACAAAATAAAGGTTCACAAACTTACTGTATTTATATATCAAAAATGTAATTACACATTAAAAACATCAGAACAATAAGATATAAGAAATTATGAATTATATCTCTCGATAAAAATAAAATTGTATCAATATATTCTTTGGTAATTTTTGATAGTTTCTATTCTTGATATTTTATTTTTTGATAGTATTTCAAATCTTTCATTTAAAAAATTTCTTGAATACATCTGAAATGTTACAAGAAAAGATTCACCTATATAATATGATATATTAATAATTTTCTCAACATATGGAATATAAAAATAATATGTGACTTATACTTGGTTGCTGTGACAGATGAATCAAATTTAATCTAATTTCTAAAACCAAATCAAGAAGTGTAATTAATCTGTAAACAATCGCAACGTTTCTAACAGAGAAAATCGTACATACTTGTCTCTCTGAACTCTTATTAAATAGCTTGAGCAAGCCACATGTTATTTTTATATACAATTATATAAAGAACGTACGTATGATTGTTTTAGAGATAAGACATAAATCTTTCAAGCTTTTTTATTTTCCCAGTTCAACTAAAATTTTGGGCTATCTGTTATTATATGTATTTGTTATATATATTTTTTCAAAATATGCATGTGCATCAAGTCTACCGATAAATTTAAAATGATGTTAAGCTGAAAGAAATAAAATATTTTAAAACATTGAATCAATACAAATTTTGTATAACAGTGATTATTAAATACGTAAATTAAATTTTTTTAAATTTAATTTTAACTCTATCTAACAAAAATATGAAATTCATAAATTAATGATAATGAAAATAGATGATAATTGTTATATTACTGTAAATACCATAAATTTATATAATAATACATAATAGATACATTAAGAAACGTTTGTACAATTTCATCTTTAAATTTGATTATTTCTTGTAATTGTTCTTCGAAGGATATTAACTCGGTATAAATGTAGATATCGAGAAACGATACATTCTCGATTAAGAAGTTAGAATGACTGGAAAATTGCATTTCTCACTCTTCTAACATATCAAATCTAGTTTGAAAATTTATTTAATTTATATAATATCTTGTTCAATTTTTCTACAATCTGTTTCTTAAGAGTTCTAAAAGAAATATATTATTTTAATGCTATTTACATTTGCTAAACATACAATAACTGTACAGGGGAAATACATATCATGTTCTTGACTTGAACGTTGGAATGAAAACTGCATTTTCTCTTTCAACATATCAAATCTAGTTTGAAAATTATTTAATTTATATAATATCTTATTCAATTTTTCTACAATCCGTTTCTTAAGAGTTCTGAAATAAATATATTATTTTAATGCTATTTACATTTGCTAAACATACAATAATTGTACAGGGGAAATACATATCGTCTTCTTGACTTTGTTACGTCCTAAGGACTCTGATTTCCTCCTTTCAAAAACGGCTAATAAAATAAACTATTAGAATAAGAAATTCGAGCGTTAACGGTTATCTATCGGCAAGCGGGCAATAAGCCCGACAGAGTTTTCCTTTTTCTTTCTGTATATTGTTTATCTCATATAAATATGTCAAGAGGAATCTTCCAGAGGAAACTTAGACAAACAAAACTATAATAAGAGCACGATTTTGCCGGTCTCGTTTGATCTACATTCAAATAAAATTGGTCAATCAAATCAAGACGTGCCAAGGACTTTAAATATTCAAGAATAACAATAAATAACGCCTAAACGTGAGACAAAAACATTCTTCAAGTGAAATCGAAGTATTAATATGAGACGGCGAGTACTGTGAAATCGTGTCAACATATGCAAGGAAGAACGAATTCATAAACTTTTATTGGAGTATCCAATAATTTCCAATCCTAAGGGACAATAGAAACATGCTCTATTTAAAACATGTGTATTCGTGTTTCCTGCAACTTCTAATAAAAGAGAAATCGCCGATAAACAAAAAATAGATGATTCAAATAATATTTCTGGAAGGTCCCACGAGATTCATCTTGCCCCCTCTTCAGAAAACGGGGCGGGCAAGAAGATCCGAACTTGCCAATGATGATCGTAGAAAAATCATACTGCCCTACAGATCATGACGAAACACCAATAAACAAGCATATGATAGGATTTACGTTGCGGGTGGAGCCGAATTAATGTGAGAAGTTCCAACTAAATTTGGGAGAATCTAAAAGTTTGATCACGAAGGAAGGGTATCCTACCAACTAAAACCTTGGAAACAACCAACTTAACCCATCCCACCAGAAATTCATTCTAGAAGACTCCTATATAAACCATGACATTTTGAACTCAAACACACAATTCTGCTAGTCGAATTACATTCGCTTACTACTCCAGTCAGTCATTACTCAGTATAAGTGAATCTCAAGAGATCACCTGGCAGCTCTACAAATATAAGTTCCACGTCGTAAGTCCAAGGAGATCGCAGAACACTTCTCGAGGTCCAACTACCGCCAAACAGTAAGTCGCAACACGTATTTATATATCTAAGCAATCCGCGAAGTACCCCCGAATCTTGGAACGGTTTTTCCCTCAGACTTCTCAGTCACTATTTGAATTATTCGCTCCATCACTCCTCCTGTCAATACTTAGTAACTTGATCTCGAAATCATAGAAGTCAACCACGGTGAACTCTTTATCCTTTCATTCACCCAATCATAGAAGTTAACCTAGACGGTGGACTCTTTATCCTTTTCTATCCACTCAGTCTATTTCTTCCCTTTGTTAATATCCATTAGAATGTTGAGCAAACGCTTACATTCCCCGAAATTAAATAACCTTTTATTTTTGATTTTATAAGTCTTTGAGAAAAGTAAATCTCAATAAAATGCAACTAGTTCGATTACCTTCAATAATGTTTCCTTAAATATCAGTAAATTGACAGAATCGACGGAACAGCCCGGCCCTATATGTTTATTAAAATGAATTGGAATATTTGGAAATGCTAAATGAATTACCACATTTCAGTTTTCCTTCTCCATTCTCCTATCTCTTATAATTTCAATGTCATTTTTGGAAGTTCTTTCCTCTTTCTTCAGTCACCTTTCCGAAGATAATCAACAACTTACAAGTGAATACAAGTATATATAAATATATTTTTTTATCTTACTCCGCTCCCCTCGTACTCTTTCATACATTTACACATAAATACGTTTGTAAAAAATTGCCTGACTCTCTAATAATGTATTACTCAACAATTACTTATATTTCTATATTGATTGTTTTACAATAAATTTTAAATGTTAGCGAAAATCGTTCTCGTTTTTATTAATTAAATCTAACGACCTTGCCTTTCATTTCCTTACACTCGAAGATCGCACGTAGTCCAATCCCGAGTTAAAGGGATTAAGTTCCTCGAATTAGGACCGACGATCGCACTGCTCGTGGAAAAAGGTGTCATAGCGTCCTTTCGGGACGTTGACTCATATTCCGGAGTCATAAAAGTGCGTTCGACTCGCAGCGCGCGCCTCTGTGTACTTGCGAGACACAGTTTCTGAATCCGTCCTTTCATGCCCCCTCCTTCTTATTTCTTTCTAATTTACAAAAAAACCTTCGGAGTTTGAACATAACAACTTTAACGTTGGAATGAAAACTGCATTTTCTCCTTCAATATATCGAATCTAGAAAATTATTTAATTTATATAATATCTTGTTCAATTTTTCTATAATCTGTTTCTTAAGAGTTCTGAAATAAATATGTTATTTTAATGCTATTTACACTGCTAAACATACAAACAGGATGGACAGGGAGATTCGTGCGTTTCAAGAGATGAAACTATATACTAAAAATTAAGTAAAAAAGACATCATATGAACATATGTCCTAYGTACCTTACTTTTCTAGTTATGGATGATTAAAGGAAATGTTCGAAATGTCTATCTTGTGTGTTTCGACTGCTACTGTCAACTCAATAGCGATGGATTGTTTGTTGAAACACATTATATAATCAAGACGGTCAAGGCTGGATAACGTTGTAACCTTCCATAATTAATCTCCCGGATTTATTTTACACAATCCTAAAAAGAAAAAAAAAAGAAAAATTAAATTTAAAAAAGTTATTAATTTTTCAAATTCCTTCACGACTTTTGCCCCACCCTGTATAATATATTGTAATTATTACCTCTACCATGTTACTGTTCATAGAATCAATTTCAAAAATTTTTTTATGTAAAATATTTGTAATGTTTTGTATATAGGTTTGTATCAATCGCTTCATCAATCGATGGATGTAAAATTTCTTTGAGGAAAAGAAAGTATGATTTTATTTGTTTTTATCTGTAATACATTTTCTTTGTCCTTTAAACATAAATCTTCCGAAGAAGGTGATATCTGTCTTTTAGTTTTTATACGTCTTCTCCTTTTTCTTTTTTCCTTTAAATCATCCGATGACATGATCCAGTGTAATCTATATTTGACGTATCTTGTGTATTAAAATCAATTTTTCTAAAACTTCTTCATAAGTCTATCTTAAAAACAAAAAAAATTGTAAAAATTACAAAATTACTTTAAGAATACATTTGGAAAGCACATGTTATCGATGCTACTACGTTATTTTATTCTTCCTTCTTTTATATATAACGAACGTAAAAGGAATGACATATAATAGTCAGCTCAGAGACAACGTCCTCTAAGATAAGCTATAAATTATTATTTAGTGCATTTTCTGTTAGCGTTTACTAAATGCACTCTAATAATATAATTTATATGCTACTATCAGCGTTCTCTAAACGCAACCTAAATCATAATTTATATGAACGATTCTTTTACTTGCTTCGCCTAAAAGTCTTTTAACCCATTAAGTCCTGAATGAACGTTTTTTCATTGCATATTTCAATGGTAATATTTTCTAAAGAAAAGGGTTGTAAAAAATTTTTAAGTCATTTCTGACGTGAAATTAACTGAACTTTTAGAATCTAATATCAAATTTCCCGGAAAATGTACCTGTAACAAACTATATATAACTATATGATTTTTTCCCCAAAAATGCGCATTTTTTTAATTTTTTTTTTATCTCGTATTTTCACATTGAAATCATTTTAGAATTCCTGTTTGAACTGAAGAAATCGCGTTCTCGAATCTTAAACTTTAAATTGTGTATGTGAGCATTTCAAAATTTAATTCGGAAGCAATCAAAATGGCGGCTTAAACGCGGAAAAATCGTCAAAAATTTCAGAAATTTGTTATTTGAAAATGATGAACTTTTGAAAAAAATTTTACTGAGCAAAAAATTTTTAAAATTGATCAGAGAATACGCTGTAATTTTTTCAGAATTTTTGGGGAAATTTTTGGTTTTTACATTTTTCAAATTTGGCGATTTTGAAAAATTAAAAAAGTCTTCTAAAAATTCTAAAAAAATTACTGCGTATTCTTTGATCAATTCTAAAAACTTTGTTCAGCAAAATTTTTTCCAAAAGTCCATCTTCAAATAAAAAATTCCTGAAGTTTTTGACGATTATTCCGCGGTTTTCTTTTATAGTCCATCATTTTTGTAATTTGAGTAATTAGTTGATAATCAAATTCACCTGGGAAATAACAGAATTTTTTAATATTATTTTATACAGCTTTCTTTTCAACGTATAATGATTTTCATTCCTTTTCGTTCACTTTTGTTCTCTGAACACAATTGATTTGATGATCAATAACTAGATATCATCCAAAAAAATCCAAAGAAATAGATGTTTTTGTGACTTGCTATTGGATTGCATTTTCTTATATATCGCGAATCTCCACACGATAATAGTTTGACAGAGTAATTTCTGCATAAAAAAAATATTATTCAAAGATTCTATCATCCAYTGTGAGCAAAAACATTGGTTTTGTAAAATAAAAAGATAGCACTCTCGCCTAGCGCAATTGGTAATATTACTTGTTGAAAGTAATAGAAAAAGTGTACATGTAATACAAAATCGCCAAATTTGAAAAATGTAAAAACGTCTCAAAAAATTCTGAAAAAAATTACAGCGTATTCTTTGATCAATTTTAAAAACTTTTTCTTCAGTAAAATTTTTTTCAAAAGTTCATCATTTTCAAATAAAAAATTTCTGAAGTTTTTGACAATTTTTCCGCGTATGAACCGCCATTTTGGTTGTTTCCGCATTAAATTTTGAAATGCTCACAAACACAATTTAAAGTTTAAGATTCCTGTGGTATTTATTAAACTAATATATAAAAACTAATTATGGTTCTACTTTTTAATTCTTTTTACTAAAAAGCATCGCACAGCATACTGTGGTTACATTAATTGTATTGCCCATCGCCAAATTGCACAATTGCAAATTAAACAAGTTGATATCGATACCGATACTGATTTTTTGATACGAACACGTGGTTTTATTATTATATTATTTATTATATATTATTTACTATGTAGTTAGTATTATTGGAAAAAATATATATTTGAAGAAATATACATTATATGTTAAAATAGATTATTTATTAAAATGTATCGCGTGTAATTTATTTTGGATTAAAAATGGTAGGACTTCCATCAATTTCAATTCAGTTATATTATACAATGGATTGGAGAAATTTTTGCATTTTAATTGGATAAAAATAGATTGTCATTGCTGAATTTAAATTTTGGATCATTTTAATCCATTTCCGTTTGCTGAACAGAACGCAAAAGAAATAAAAATATTGCAGGTCTGTGTATATATTTTATATATTGTATATTAGATTAGAAGAGGGATTATTACAAATATGTTTGGCTGGGAAAGAAGCTTTGCTTTACCTTTAACGAATGTCTGTCAAATTGACTATGAACATATGTTATTATTGTTTACCATCAAATATTTTTATATCGAAGGGTTTGCATGGTGATTTATATACATCTTTTATATATATCTTTTAAGTTTCTTACCTTGATACATATTTATTTCTTTTTTATACTATATTCAAAATTAAAACATATCGACCGTTTTTTAAAAAGACAAGGATTATTGCTACAATTACACTTACAATTTATATTAAAATTTTTATTTGATACGATCAAATATTGCAACTGAATATCATAATTATACCAATAACCATACTGGACCGTTGATATTTATATGAATATAATATTTCGTTGTTATTTGACAGAAAAGAATGACAATTTCTTTGTATCTTTTAATTAATTGTAGCTTTCATACCTTTTCATAATCGTTTTTTGATCCATGCCAAGTAGTTTTCAAAGTGGAAAGCATTAAAGTTGATTCTAAAGGAAAGAGAAGTTATTACATCGGAACATACAAATGTTACAGGTTTTCTATGATAAGAGCCATAAGTCACAACTCATACATACTAGCACTAATAGTAAGTCGGAATTATAAGTCATAAATCTCAAGTAATTTGCATCCACGATAAGTCGTATTAGATATATCATTGCATCGCGTAACACATTTCAACCAATCGGAAGGATGTAGTTTTCAAGGCAAACGACTATGTTCATATTGTTTGTCTTTTTTATCAGTGTACATATTTTGAGATATTCATTCCATACTTTTTAACAGACAAGTTTGTTATTTGTTTTTAAATATATTTCAATCTGATTATTTCAGGTATTTCAGGCAGACATATATTGCTTTTCGATTGGTTGGTCATAATCTATAATCTCAAGTTCTAAATCGGAAGAGATGGAATGGATCGGCCATCTCCACTCAGTCACTGATTTACTACTGATTTATTGTGTTGTCTTATGACTTACACACTACTGATTTACAACTAGCTTCTGAGTTATGATTTGTAACTTGTGGCTTGTTGTACAAACCCTTTAACAGATTATGTATGTTATGCGATATACCTGCGACTGTATAATCGTTTCAAACATGACATGACTCGACAATGGTCGAGTAAAGTTTTGGCATAATTTATTGGTCCGTTCGTTTAAATTTGGACGAATTGTAACTGCTACATGGAGTGTGAGAAAGTAAAGATATATGTCTTGCTTTTTAATACATGTCTCAGGATACAATCCAACTCCTGTGTATAATGGAAAATTTCTCGACTCTACTGCTTTCCTCTACTTGCTTAACACACTACTTTCGTCGGTCTTGTGTGGGTCTTGTAACGTGATCGTTTTATCATTGAGCAAAATCAACAAACAAGTGTGATATTTTATTAATCTGATCTGATTCAACTTAAACGTACAGAAAGTGGACCTTTTATCCAAATGAGTATAATTTTTTTACAACGCCTAATGCGATATAAGATACGTATAATCCAATGATGTGTTATTTATAGGCAAAGATCCAAGAATACTATTTAAGATAGAATACCCAATCTCTGAAAATCTTTGTAAGCGTTAACGGAAAACGATTCGTCTTTTCTTCTACGAGGATATAATGTTTCTCTCTGTATGATGAGCAAATTCTACCATTTATATATTTATCTTTCATTTGACATTTTGTACGAATATTAAAAGACCTTTTGGTATGTCCTTTTGGGACGAATGATTTAGCGGATGCGTCACGAATTGAAGCGAACCATTTAATTTGATTATGTTTCCATTATTGATGTAACCACCATTATTATTGTACATTGATATCTGTTCTGATCGATCCGTTGACGCGTTCTAGGAGATTCGAGATAATGTTTGCTTTTTTGAAACTTAAGTACTTTTGTTATAGTCGGGGGGAGGGGCGAAACCACCACTGCCGGTTCATTCGGCTCGGGTCGCTAACTCGGAAATGATTTCAATCGAGGAAAACTTGCAGGAAACGATAAAACAATATATTCCATTGCAAGCTCCTCGCGCGATGCCTCGTATTATTAATATAGAAACATTAACGGATATACGTTATACGTTTCAAAATGGCATATTAAAAAGACACAAAGTTCGATCTTCACCTCCGCCGCCATTGTCAAACAAAAGGCGACGCATAATTTCGTCGTCTGAGGACGAAGACGAAATTATCATAAAAACTGCGACGAACACAAGGCGATACATAGTTTTGTCGTCTGAGGAAACTATCGTACAAACTACGGCGAACGTTACCGCTACTGCTACGGTTCTAAACACGAGCATTGCAGGTGGCAAGATTCCCATTATTCTTGTTCCCCGAATGCAATGCGAGCAGCCATCGCGATTATTTTCCGAAAGGGAACCGCTATCGCCGTCATTAAGGCGATACATACTTTCGTCGTCTGAGGACGAAAACGAAATTATCGTAAAAACTGCGATGAACACAAGGCGATACATAGTTTTGTCATCTGAGGACGAAGACGAAACTATCGTACAAACTGCGGCGAACGTTACCGCTGCTGCTACGACTCTAAACACGAGCATTTCAAGTGGCAAGATTCCCATTGTTCTTGTTCCCCGAATGCAATGCGAGCAGCAATCGCGACTACTTTCCGAAAGGGAGCCGCAGTCGCTGTCATTATCGTTATCACCGTCGCCGTCGCCGCCGCCATCGCCGCCGCCATCGCCGCCGCCGTCGCCGCCGCCGTCGTCGTCGTCGTCGGCGTCGTCATCGTCGGAAGAGGAAGAACATATCACTTCCTCGGAAAACGACTCAGGGGGTCCAAACTTTCTTCTTGAAAAGAGGGGGACAATTTTCAGCGCCACCATGGTCGTGACTCGGAAGTAGCGAACTAAAATGGGTCACGTGACAAAAAGTGGCGCCATATTCAACCTACGTATATACATAAATTAAACAGTCATAAATTCCTGAGTAATATGTTAACTTGTGTTATTTGCATTATTTAAAATTATATTAAAAAATAGTCCATACGAAGTATTTTGCTCAGCAAACAATCAAAATACTTTTGACTATTTTTTAAATGTAATCTTAAATAATACAAATAATAAAAGTTAACAATATCGCTCAGAAACTTATGACATTTTTAAATATATTTTTTATAATTAATCATATTATATTATAAAAACAAACATATTTTAAAAAATCTTTCGTTTTTTATTGATCTTTATTTTTTAAATATAAATTTTTTATACACTTTTGAATTTATCATAAGTTTCAGTTTACAATTTATTTAAACATTTTTCATATTAAACTTTTATTTTATATAAAATTAATGTAATTATATATAATTAATTTAATATCATATTTTATATGTTTTATTATGTTATATAAAAAAGTTTAATATAAAAAAATGTATATCTTGTCAAAACATTTATCTTACCTTATATTTATATTAAATACAATACATCACATTTTCCCGTTCCACTTAACAGACTGCGGACTGTCGGATATAAAATCTATCCGGTGTAGTTAAAAAATACGATGCATAGCATATTTTATGCTCCACGGCATCACTAGGCACACAATCATTCACACTTTACAATTAATAATACAATAAAAAATATGTATGGCATCGCTAGACATACAACCATTCACACATTATAATAAATGATATAAAATAAAAAACCCTATTACAAATAATATGTAAATATAACTTACAAGTAATATGTTTGCACTGAATATATACCGAATATAATAAATAAAACAACACACACTGAATATAACAAAATAATAAAATATACATACAATATAAACACAATGATATAATATATAAACACAGAATATTATACGTAAGAAAATGTATAAAAATTTTCATATAATAAAATACAAGTCAACATACAGTATATAAAACATACGGACCATTCAAAGACTTTCTCCAAAAACTATCATCGTTGACTTCCGATGATAGCCTATTATTTAGAGTAGATCTATCTGTCATTCACACTGCTAACAATTCTCTCAGACGCAATATCTTCCGCTATTGCAAAAACTTTACATCTTTCCTCTAATTGCATTCCCACCACCACCATTTGAAGGCACGTCTTTTTATAAAACATGACTTCTTCAGATAGATGCATCAGAGTAGAGAAATCCTACCTATCTCGTATACTAAATTAAACACTCATACACCAAACAAAATTACTAAAACTTTAACTGCGGATTTATAATTCCAGTTATATTCGTTGTCTAATATAATTTCTATATTCCAATTTTAATTCAATTGACAAATTCTGGCACTTTATTGATGATAATACAAATTCAACGTTTCGACTGGACACTTTCCAGTCCTTATCAAGAATCTACAAATCAAATATACATAATGTCAAAAAAGTACAACATCAAAAGAATTAACTCGCTTAAGATTTAACGATTGTCACATTGTATTATAACGATATGATGATAAGATCGTGTAACGTATTACAAATTACAAATATCAAATAAATTAACCTTAAAATCTGTCGACTGTCACATAATATTAAAACAATATAATAATAGGACCGTGTAACCACGGCGTGTCAAGTAGGATGAACGTGCAGAGGCCGACTAAATCAAAATGTCAGTTATTATGTTTAAACTATTATCAATGTCACGAAGTTATTACAATGTTATTAACTTATTATAAATCGGGTTTAGATTTTCTGTGTCCTTTTGTAAGTTGATGTTGTTGTCAAACTTTTTAATCAAAAACATTTCCGCTATTTCACGTTTCTTCCTATTTTTCTCCCTATGTAGAATATTCGGTTCRTCCCATTCGAAATCATGATTGAACGAAAACCTATGATTCGTGACTACTGAGAAATTTGACGTACTYTTTATATTATTATAATGTTCTTTAATTCTTGTTCCCAYGTGTCTCTTGGTCTGTCCTATGTACGCCTTATCACAATCTTTACAATTTAACTTATATACTACTTCCGTAATTTGCGAATCTTTCAGTTTGTCTTTACCCTTTTTTATTAAGGTGTCTAGTCTCCGTGGGACAGTAAACCGAACATCTACTACATTATTCAAAATTCTCTTAATATCGTAACTAACCTTACCTGCAAACGGGACAAGTAGTGTATAGTTTTTATTATTGATGTACTCGCAATTATTCGAACCAATCTTATTATGTGCGATATATTTACATCTATTGTTAATTTGCTTATTAATTAATTTTATCGGATAACCATTATTTGTTAGAATATTTTTAACTATCGTTAAGTTGGAATCATGGAATCTTTCATCCGACAATAAAATTGCATGATCCACCAAATTTGTTATTGAGTTCAGCTTATATTGTAGTGGGTGATTTGAAAGAAAATTGATATATCGACCAGAAAAAGGTTTCCTGAACCAATTTGTTGTTAATTTACCGTTCATCCTCATTACCGATACGTCAAGAAAGTTTAARCTGCTATTAACTTCCACTTCATAAGTAAATTTCAATCTAGGATGGTAATTATTAAAAACATCTAACAAAGAAATCAATTTCGTGGCCGGTATAATCATAAAAATATCATCCACATACCTATAATACGTGTGTATAGAGAAATCAAATTTTTGTAAGCAATATGTTTCTAAATCGTCTAAAACAATGTCCGCCAAAATAGGAGACAAAGGAGACCCCATGGGACTATCATAAATTTGACTGTAGTAAGGTAAATGTCCCAATTAGTGACACACTTACCTTATCGTGACAATAAATTTAAAAAATTATCGATATATGTATCACAATAAGTACATAAA
>JANQDE010000623.1:9170-30544 GCA_037157785.1 Cephalotes varians
TATATATATACATACATACAAATATACATACAATTAACTTATAATTGTGACCTAGAGGTCTGATTTAAACCAGTGTTGTCGATGATTAATAATTCTGGACATTGACTTGATATATATTGGTGTTTATTGCATTTTATCTCTATTTTTCTTAAAAAAGGAAATCAATAAATATAACTGCTCATACATGTCAAATTAATGCCAAGAATTATAAATCTTAGACAGTACTGATTTAGATCTATTATCAGTTTTATTCTTTACTACTATTGTAATATAATTCAATACAGTGATATACCCATACAACATGTCTAAAAAATGTTTTATAGATTCCATAAAGATGTCTTTTAAACATACATGTCTAAAAGATGTCATAAGTATATTTTTTAAACATGTGTGTATAATTTATAAATTATTATAATTATTACTTTTTCTTATGTTGCACATAGCAAACCCGCATTATTAAAAGGAGTTTATGCCATGGGATTTAATGCACCCTCGAGAATTCAAGAAACTGCTTTACCTACTTTACTTGCCGATCCGTAAGTATTTAAGAGTTATACTTTCAGTATTCTTGACTTTTCTTAAGACAACTTTTAAATTCATATGAAATATTTTTCAGACCGCAGAATATGATCGCACAATCTCAGTCTGGTACGGGTAAGACAGCTGCGTTTGTACTCGCTATGTTGAGTCGGGTAGATTCCACAAAAGATTACCCACAAGTACTTTGTTTATCGCCGACTTACGAACTAGCGATTCAAACCGGCGAAGTAGCGGCAAAGATGTCACGCTTCTGTCCTGAGATAAAAATAAAGTACGCTGTGAGAGGAGAAGAAAGTAATAAATTGTTTTCTTATTTGAATTATTTGTCATTAAGATAAATTACTCTAGGATTAATATTGCTTTAATTATTTCAGTCAGTCGTGGATCGAAGATCACTGAACACATTATTATAGGAACTCCAGGCAAAGTGCTGGATTGGGGACAAAAGTTCAAGTTTTTTGATTTAAACAAAATATCAGTATTTGTATTGGACGAAGCTGACGTTATGATCGCTACGCAAGGTCATCAAGATCAGTGTATTCGTATTCACAAGTAATTTTTCCGAGATGTTTAACATGTGAATACATCTACATTGTATGTGAGATGTTATTTGTATTTCTTTCATGCATAGATTGCTTCCACGTTCGTGTCAAATGATGTTCTTCTCTGCGACATACGAACCAGAAGTGATGAACTTTGCTGAGATTATAGTCAGTAATCCATTAATAATACGATTATTAAGAGAAGAAGAGAGTTTAGATAACATTAAGCAGTACTATATCAAATGCAAAAATGTAGATGAAAAATACACGGCAATCACTAATATCTACGGCGTGATTACTATTGGACAAGCGATTATTTTCTGTCATGTAAGATTGATTGTATTTTATATATTTATTAAATCATATGTGCAATTCATTTGTAAATAAAATTTGTCACTTTATACTTTAGACGAAGAGAACAGCTAGTTGGTTGGCAGAGAAAATGACCAAAGACGGACATGCGGTAGCAATATTATCTGGCGACTTAACAGTGGAACAAAGAATTTCTGTGCTGGATAGATTTAGAGCAGGACTCGAGAAAGTTCTCATCACCACGAATGTCTTAGCTAGAGGTATAAATACAAAATTAATATATAGCACACATAGTTCATGAACTTTTATCATTTCTGTATACAGAGCTGCTTTCGATGCTTGCTGCTGGATTCTTTTCGCTACATTATAACTCTCCTAAAGCAAATTTTTGGTTGACAAAATTGCTAGCGTGAAATCATTTACACATTGTTGGTAAATAATATAAAATCAGCATTTTGGAGAGAATTTAGGGGACATTCAATCTCAAGTATCATGGCACCATGGAATATGCCAAACTATTCGTCAATCATTCTTGTCAGAGCTTTTTTTGATACTGCTACTTATTATTCTAGTCACACTTGACGAGAGCGTTAAAGATGGATACGGTCAACTTTATTGCGGCAACTAATGATGCCACAATTTCAAAATTTGAGACGCTAGCGAATAAAAAACGAGCAATAAAAGAAATTTTATTACCAGTAAATTTGTTGATCAATTAAGAAGCATTCTCTAAGCGAATAAAAGCAGCTCCGTGTAAAACCCTTAAGTGTAGTATTGTTAATAATAATAATTTTTGACAGGCATCGATGTAGAACAGGTGACGATAGTGGTCAACTTCGATTTGCCAATGGATCAAAAGCGACAAGCCGATTGCGAAACGTATTTGCATAGAATCGGGAGAACGGGACGATTCGGCAAGTCAGGGATCGCCATTAATTTAATCGATTCGCCACATGCGATGCAATTGTGCAAGGATATAGAAAGACATTTTGGCAAGAAGATCCATTATCTCGACGCGGAAGACGCGGATGAAATCGAGAAAATCGGGGCTTAGGCTAATATGCTTTTTATTATGAATGTATCTAGGCTTTAATATAATATTTTTTAAAGCGGACTTCTCTTTGTATTTTGAATATAAAATGAGATATTTCTTTTCTAACTATACAAATTACATACTATAAAACCGCTTTACTTTTGTCTCATATTTCTTTTTTTCGCGGCTGTTTTGTTATGTTTCATTGAATCGAAATAAGTCGATTCAAGATTAGAAATATTTTTGTTGCATGTGCTGAATGCACGCATATATGGATCTATTCAGATGCATTGAAATTCTTTGATTTTAAACTTCGTTTCTCGAAGAAAAATTACCGGAATGTTTTTTTTCCAACTGTATAATTTTATTTATAGTCAAAACGCACTCGATGTACTTGACACTGTAAAATAATTTACGCAACAGGTTATATTAAAACAAGGATATTTTATGTATATTAATATGGAAAACAATAGAAAAGCATAATATGAGAATATTTTTTTAATTATTTTTTAATTATATTTTGTCTCCTTAAGTAATTACGCGCGATATGATTTGATCAGCCTAAATATCTTCTTAAATGTTTATAGTTTCAGAAAATAGTAGCAGTTTAGAGTTCCATGAATGTATTCTGAAAATATAAATGTCAATAGATGGATATTTAAAATGATCATGAAATAGGCCTCGAATGAGATGATAATCAGCAAAATTCTTTATATTGTGATTAAAAAATCGTCTTGGAATATTTATATCTTCATTATGTTTCAGTGATTGTTTAAAAGAATAAACACACAACAATAATATTTATATCTATTCTAAATAAAACTTTTCTCTCTATACTTATCGATCTTCTTAATCATTTGCCAGCTTATAATGTTAAGTACGACATGGAGAAAATAAATTGTAATTTAAACATGCATTTATTCAGACTGAAAATAAATTTAACAATTACAACATTATGAAAGCCTAAATAATTAACCTTCACAATACGCACATTCATTTTTACATTTGCATCTTTCATGAATATTACAACTAGTAAAGTGTATAAAATGTTGAACAAACTGCTCATTTTTATAAACTAGCTTTGTGAAACAATTGTCATCTGGAATATCGAAAATATAACGATGAACAGAACACAGATTGATTTAAAATTATCGTGCAATTGATTGAATTTGCCAATTCATCGTAATTCCATATTCTGTATAAACATATCAAGTTTCCTGTAGTAACCGTTTTTTTACATTATTAAATGCATTTATATTTGAAATTTTCGTGTACGTTTCCAGTTGAATGAAATAAAAAAACGAGCGATCTACATATGGATTCATAACAATATTATGGATCTGTAAAACAAAACAAACGAGAACAGCGTTTCATACAAATGATATCTTATCGCCTGTAATGTTTCAAAGTACAAATTATGGGACTGTATGGATATTTTCACTATTCCGTTCGAACGGAAGCGACGTTTGGAACTGTTTAAACAATGTTGCGCGGCACAATCGCATTTCATTACGAACAAGATCGCAATGTGCTGTCTTTTTCTCAGTCTTTCATTTTTCTCTTTACATCATACCGCCCATTCCACCCATTCCACCCATTCCACCCATACCGCCCATCGGCGGTTGCGATTCCTCCTTAGGTATCTCAGTAACGACCGCTTCTGCCGTTGTTAACAACGACGCTACGCCGGCAGCGTCTGTAAGTGCCGTGCGTACGACTTTTGTAGGATCGATGATACCCTTCTCAATCATATCGACATACTCGTTGTTAAGGGCGTCATAACCGAGCTTGCCCTCACTTACTTTGGCCACCACTACACTAGCATCAACGCCGGCATTCTGTGCGATCTGTAGACATGGCATACGCAAAGCGTTCGCCACGATTTTGATTCCGGTCTCCTGATCGCCATTCACAGCTTTAAGCTGTTGTAGCATTGGTATGCATCTCAACAATGCAGTGCCACCTGCAAGAAAGCGATGTTATGTTTAACGTGTACGCGGGTTACATAAAAACGAGCTGATAAAGATCAAAGTTCACCTCCAGGAACAATTCCTTCTTCAACGGCGGCGCGAGTGGCGTTGAGTGCATCATGCACACGGTCTTTCTTCTCGTTAACTTCCACCTCGCTGCTTCCACCGACTCTCAAGACCGCGACACCAGACGCTAATCTCGCCAAACGTTCCTGCAGCTTCTCCTTCTCATAGTCGGACGTAGTGTTTTCAATCTGATCCCTGATTTGATCAGCTCTTCTATCAATATCAGTCTTTTTTCCTTTGCCTTTTAAGAGGAGAGTATCATCTTTTGTAATAATAACTTCTCCTACTTGACCCAAGTCACTTGACTAGAGAAAAAAATATTCATTGAAGTCAAGGTGTTAGTCTAGTAAAATAGTTGCCTATTAAGTAAAAGATTCAGATTCGATTGCCAATCCTGCTGCCTTATTTAAATTTAAAAAAATATTATTTGTTATTAAGGGACTGGAGATTATATAAGTTTTAAACATAAACAAAATTACAAAATTACTTATAAAGTCAACTTATCAATCAAATTATTCTGACTGAAATAACATATGACTCCGTTACAGAGCAATCGACTTGTAATTGGCAAGTCTTGGATTCAATCCCGACTTTTATATGCTTAAATTCATAAAAGGTTATTGGAGAGCTGAAGATTGTCAAGAAATATGAGGCGAATAATCCTTTTCAAAAAGAATAAAATGATACAATTAAGTTACTGAATAGATACTTACCTGGACATCTTCCAATTTAATGAGATTGGCATCATCACCGAACACAATTCCACCAGTGGATATCGCCATATCCTGAAGAGTGGCTTTCCTATTGTCACCGAAACCAGGAGCTTTAACCGCAGCCACCTGCAGCCCAATTTTCAAACGATTAACGACGAGAGTCGACAGAGCTTCGCCATCCACATCTTCGGCGATTATGACGAGAGGTTTGCGTTGCGAGTTTGCCAGTTCCAAAGCGGGTATAATGCTTTGAACAGAAGAAATCTTCTTTTCGCTGAAGAGAAGAAGCGCATCTTGGAACTCGACCTTGGCTCCTTTACTGGAGTTGATAAAGTATGGAGAGATATAGCCTCTGTCAAATTTCATCCCCTCTATGACCTCCAGTTCGTCCGTGAGCGTTTTACCATCTTTCACAGTGATTACACCTTCCTTTCCGACCTTCTTCATAGCGTCCGAGATCAAATTGCCGACGGCTTTGTCGCCGTTAGCGGATATCGTTGCTACTTGAGCGATTTCTTCGGGTGTCGTGACAGGTTTGCTTAGAGTTTTCAATTCATCTTTGACTTTGTCTACTGCTAACATTACACCTACAAAATCAGATTGTTTAATGTCATTTCATAGAAATATTCATACTCCATAAATCATATTTCATAAAAATATTGCATGTAGTAACATATACAGATTGCGTCTTGATTTATCTTACAGCTTAAATCAAAGTTCAACATTTCCTAAGATTATATATATATATATATATATATATATAAACTATTGTATAAATTAATACACTTACCTCGCCTGATTTCTACAGGATTGGCACCTTTGCTAATTTTTTCGAATCCCTCTTTGGCTATTGCTCTAGCTAATATGGTTGCGGTTGTGGTGCCGTCTCCAGCTTCCTCATTGGTATTATTAGCTACATCCTGTACCAATTTAGCTCCGATATTCTGAAATTTGTCTTTCAATTCAATGCCCTTCGCTACGGTAACGCCATCCTTTGTTATTTTTGGACTTCCCCAACTTTGTTCCAGAATAACATTACGTCCTTTAGGACCCATCGTTACAGCGACGGCATCTGCTAAAATGTCTACACCTTGCAACATCAAGGCGCGAACCTCTGCCCCAAAACGTACATCTTTGGCATAAGTGCGCGCCTGCAACTGACGCAGAGCAGCTCCTCTCAATATAGTAGGTAGTCTATGCATCTGCATAAAAAAAAAACAATGTAAATTATTTAAAGATAAGTTACTTTTCAATAACATTTAATTTTAAATAATTTCTGATGCAATCATTAAAAATTCTTTAGAGTCTCGTTCCCCATCAGCTATTACTTTAAATAAAAGACATTTAATTCTTAAAGTATCATTTCTAGAAACAGATAACAGTCAATATGTTGAGATAAGTTAATGACAAGGCACATTCTACTCCGCATGAATGATAATAAAATGCAAAAAATTACAAGAATTTTAGGTTTAGTTCTAGGCTAAATTCTTTCATCACATATTTCTTGGACGTTACGTGTAAATACAATAATTCGCAATTTGACGGAACGTATCTCTTGGATCATGAAGAAGTCACGTGAAAACGATTTATCACGAATAAACGAAGCCGGTAGTTTTCAATAATGAGCTACTCTTCGGGACGAGAACGCGGTTATGTAAAATCCCGCGTGGCACGATGATTGAAGGTTAACGTTTAACGAGCGAACTTGTCACGAATCTGGCTAAAAATCATTCGATTAACCGATACTTTTTCTCGCGCGAGTTATTTGTAAAGAAAAGAAAAAGATATCCTGTCGATGCTCATGAAGATTGCGTGCGAAGATATCCTCGACCGGCTAAAAATTCGCCCCGGCGAAGTTTCTCGAATTTTCCGGAGAAGCACGTGGCGCGGATTCGCGGCTCGATCGCTTCACCTTGGATCCTCGTGGAGATTCTTCGATGGACGATCGACGGTTAGCAATTAAGCGAGTTGAAGATCAACACGGCGTAACCGAGTGTTATCTTCTCGGAGTCGAACGAGAGAACGAGAAGACAAAGAATGTGCGCCATCACATGGGTGCAGTGATGGAAGATGGAAGGATTTTTCACGCGTGCGCGATGGTGATTCTCAGTAGTGTATATATCAAGATACATCATAGGTATTCATAATTCGATCTTACATTCAAGATCATTTTAAATATCAAGTTATGAACCTGATAAAAACAATTCTCATATCTCATATTTTTAAGAATTTTTCATATTTTAATTTTATAAAAATTTCTGAAAAATATCTTAAACTTCTTCAGATTTTAATAAATTTTCTTCTGAAATTATAGAAATCTTAGAATATTTCAGAATTCACATATATAAAGAATTATAAAAAAGAGATGTAAACATTCTCATCATTTTTGAAAAGTAAGAACTTTGTATAAAAAAAAATAAGAAAAATTTTCTAAAAAGTTATAAGATTATATAGAAATTCTGAAAAATACTGAAATGTATATATTAATTTTGAAAAATTATATGAAAAATGTTGGTCGCCAGGAGAGCAATCTTAAGATTCCATCCAGTCAACAAAATAACAGTAAAGCATTTTGAGATTGTACTTAAGACAATCTTATATCTTAGATTGTCTTAAGTTTGATTATGGATGATCTTAAAATTTTATCCAGTCAATGAAATGAAAGTGTTTCAAGATAGTATTAAAGACGATTTTGAATATAAGATCGAATTGATGATATGAATACCGACCACAGAGATTTTATCATTTGAATGAACCGATATATATTGATTAACAATTTTAAAAATATTTAAATTATAATGATATCAAATTTCTTCAATAATATTTTAAAATTCTTCATATAAACTTTCATACAAGAAACTTTGTTTGGTTTGTTTATGTCGGCTAACTGCGTAGTGTAAAAATAATGAATTAATTAAACTTATCTGGATGATTGCCTTTTTTATTACACTTCAAAAAAGTCTTCAAAGGCTGCGTTCGGGGAGCGCACTATCAGCGCTATTGTCTCTCTCTCTCWCWCACACACACACACACACACACACACACACACACACACTTTATTTTTATCGTTCATTACACATAAAACAAGGATAAAATCAGCGCGCTCCCCGAACGTAGTTAAAATAGCGACGATTTAAAAAAAAATTATGTTTAAAGTCCGTATCACTGCGCATTGGAGATTGAGGATTACAAATTGGAAATTGGGAATTCAGCCGATCAGAATGAAACAGATTAAAATTAAAATTACCTGTGAATATGATTGGTCAAATCATTTTCTAATCTTCAATTCGTAATTCTCAGTCTCTAATGTGTTTGAACTTTAGAAATAATTCATTGTCGGCTAATTCATATGAATAGAGTGCAAGATGACCCATACAGCAGAACGTTGAAAGAACGTTGCAGAAACATTGTAATATTGAATGTTGAAGTGTAAATGTTTTTTCAACGTTAAAATTGATTATTCTATGATTGTTCTATTGATTGTTAATGTTCTTACAATATTGAAACAACATTGTGAACAAATTATATATTTTTTTAAATAAACTTCATTAAAATCGCTCACCCAGAAGGAATATACGACATCGTCGAGAGAGGCGGCGACGCTTTACTTTCTTATGTTTAAAAAATTACACAGAGTAGAATACAAGGCGCAGCTTTATAAGATTCTTCATCCGTGTTCTAATAAAATGATTCCTTGAAGACGACCTAAAGGTTCTAAGATGTAAATAAATAAAATATTGAGGGTATTTTGTTTAGATTTGTGTAAAAATTAATTTAAAAGGATCTAATATTCTTAAATATGTAAACAGTACATTTTAGGAAAACAGAAGAATCAATTTTAAATAATAAAAATCAATATTATTTTTTAAATTTAGATTTTTTTCAATAATTTAAAAAATAATTTTACATATTTATTTTATTTTATTTACTTTTTAACATAAAATGTACATAATATATATAAGAGATGTAATTATATATAATATATATTATACATATATATTATATAATAAAAATATAAATATATGTATGTTATATTATATATGTATAAAATTTTAAAATCTTTGTAATAAATTTTGTTATATAATATATTTTGTTATATATAACATTAACGTATTCGAGATATATTTTATCTATTATTATAATGTAAATAATTTAAAAAAATTAAAAATATATGTGGGCTCCAAAATCTCCAAGCACGAATCTGTCGGACTAATCCGTGCTACGCTGCGCGTGCGGTGAATATAATTGAATGGTGGGGGAAATGCTTCCGCGTTACCATTGAATGGATGGATCTTTTTTCTTCCCTTTTTGCTCCTTGTCAACCGATGTTTTATATTGTTAACTTTACCGTAACGATTCATTTTGAATAATGTAACATTCAATGATTAATTTGACATATATGGGAAGAATCAACAGAAGCGATTTTCTTTGATGTTTAATTTGGAGATTCGGTTTTAATTCTCTGGGACGTGATGAAGTGTCGCGCGAAGTTGCCGCGTGACGTACGTTCTAGAAAATACGATGATTCCGGTGGATTCTAACATGATGCAATCGGTCGGCCACTAACGATCACTTTTTTTTTTAATTATCGCGTCGTTATTATCGCGTGTAAAATATAATGCTCTCCTTGCGCAAATATTTGTGGAAATGATTAGTTGAAATTATAATTTCGACTAAGTTCATTCAGAATGCAGCAGAAGAATTCGCTTATCGATATCGCAAGTAACACGTGGAGTCATTAATGCCTTAACACGTATATATCCCGGGAAAAAATATATATATGGATATATTTTATATATAATTATATATAATTGTATATAATTTTATAATTATATATGAAACATTTTTTCCCGGGATGCTATATCGGTATGTGTAAATTCGTGTGTCAAGGCATTACTAATCTCATCGAAAGAATCGAAAGCATTCTATATTGATTAAATTGTGTCTTCTGGCAAATAAACATAAAAGGACAATTTTCATGTGTTGTGTCATCGAAATTTGAATTCAATAAAGAAAAAAAGAGTATTTGAGTTTACCATTTGATTTTATCTTATCTTTTTTATCTTGTGCTGTCATTTACAGCATTATTGCCACTTCAATGAAAATTGTTTATTTTTTTAAAAGAACCATTGTAATTTGTTAATATGTATTGATGAAGAAACTCGTCGATATCAATTAATTATTATGCATTTCTTAAATTGAATTAAAGTTATAAAATAAATCTTAATAGACAAAAAAAGAATTAAAAATTGATGATGTGTTAAAATGGTGTAAAATTCTTTCTTTCTCCTTCTATTCCTCCAATCTTTAATTCTCTCAAAACTATCAAAAATGGGCACAGAATTCTTTATTTAATAAAATTAAGCAAATCTTTTAAAATTAAAAAAAAGAGTTTAATCTTCTTTCATATCTTTTTATATCATATATAAGATTTTATATCATATTATATATAAGGTTACTAAAGGTAGTTGAATGGCCAGTTATTCCATTCCTGATAATATATCTTACGAAAATCTATTACAATGATATACAATGATTAATAAATTATTTCACAAATTAATCATATATATAGAATTATTTATACTATATTTATATTATATTATCTATAATATACTTAATAATTTCTCATATTTCATATTTTTAAGAATTTTTTATTTTTACTTTTAATGAAGATTTCTGAAAATATTTTGAACTTCAAGTTTTGTTTTTTTAAAAAATTATAAAATGAAAAATATTAAAATATTTCAGAATTCATATATAAAAAATTCTAGAAAAGATATAGATTTTCTCAGTATTTCTCAAAAGTGTTTCAATTCATATAAAAATCTAAGAAATTTTCTCTAAAAAATTATAAAATTATACAGAAATTCTAGAATTTATATATAAATTTTGAAGATAGAAAAATTATTATATAAATAATTTTAAGACAAATTTTCACCAGAGATTAAATTAAATAGAAATTATAAGAGAAAGAAAAAGAAATTCTGAACATATAGAAATTTTGAAATCATGTAAAGAATTCTAAGAATATCAGGAATATCTAAATGCATATCATTATAATTGTAAGAGAAAAATTGTAGAAGAGCTGGGTAAAATAAAGTGAAATAAGAGTTCAATCAGCTTGAGGATCTATGGTGTGGAATCTGCGCACGTGCTCACGTTACGTAATCGCCGAGCCTTTCGTATTTTCACCGACATAATCGATGCGTGATATACGGTGGCATGTTGGAAAGCATGTTAGCAGTGGAGAGGAACTTTCGAGATCATCGTGACGCGCGCGTGCGCGTACCACTCCGTCTTACTGCCGGTCCGTTCGTATTTTAGGTTACACAACGTGCAGGAGCTTTTGAGTGTTTGTTCGCCGGCTTCGTACTTTGACCGACTCGGTGACTGCAAAGGGACTGCACGATCATGGTAAGAAATAAATATATATGTATATATATATATTACACACGGATACACAGACACCACACACATGCAAACGTTTCTTTGTGAATTAATGCGAGGAACGGTAATGAAAAAATCTTTTTCGAGAGAAAAATTCGCGTGATGTGAACATGCTGTTTCGGATTATTCTCCGATAACCTTCGAACAATCCCGATCGGTATCTGCGGCACTCGCATGCTGTTGCGTTATCTTCGCGTTCGAAAACAGATCGAGAAGTGTTTCTCATGTTGCTTCGAGGCGAATCGCATTTGTTTATGAATTTGTCGAGATAGAGTATAATTGGTATTTCGATTGCAGTTGTATTTTTGCCATTCATATTGATAACTTAATCCCTACGCGAGAGGTAGTTGAATATGCAGGTATTGTTAACTTTTGTTATAAGAGAAATTCTGTTGATGATTTTCGTCATCGTACATTTATTTTTCTGATTTTGATATTGTTTCAAATTGCGAAGAAATCTGGAGATTATGGTTAAATACAAATGATTAAATTAAATTTAACCACTAGTTTTGTAAATTTTGTTAATAAATCAGTTATCTCATATTAATATATGTAGAAGCTGATATTTCGAGTATTAATAATTGCAAACATCTATGTATTTTTAGGCTGCTGCAAATGCTGTGAAGAGGTTGATTCCTCTATTTGATAGAGTCCTTATACAAAGGGCCGAGGCTATTACCAAAACAAAAGGTGGTATTGTATTACCAGAGAAAGCGCAAGCGAAAGTCCTACGAGGCACAGTTGTAGCCACAGGTCCTGGAGCGAGAAATGATGTACGTACATGGAATATCGTATTCATTTTTTTTTTTAATACTTTGAATTATCTCTTACTCTTTTTGAATTATGTTAATAATTATCTTTCTTTGTTATCAGAAAGGGGAGCATGTGCCTTTAAGTATTAAGATTGGAGATGTTGTATTGCTTCCTGAATATGGTGGTACGAAAGTTGAACTTGATGATAACAAGGAATATCACCTGTTCCGCGAGTCAGATATATTAGCCAAAGTAGAGGTTTAATTTAAGTTACGTTTCCATTTTTGTAAACGCTGTAAGTCTTCTAGGTCTTCTAGGATAAACTAGCAGCAAAAATATATATACAGAATTTTACATATGTAATTGTCTGTTTAACTTGATAAAAAGATCTAATTTTTTTCTGTTGCTGTGAAAATGTAATTGTTTCTTACTGTACATACAATTTTCTGATATAATAAAGCATTTGTCTATTGTATCTGTTGTTATCATTATATACCTAATTCAGGCTCCAGAAAATTATTTTTTAAAAATAACTCATTACTGTTACTTGTTACCAAATAAAAATGTAACTAGTTATTGTTACTAGTTATTAATTATAAAAAATAATTCGTTATCGTTATCGTTATTTTTTAAGTAATAATTCGTTACTTTTTTAATGCTAAAAAAATCAAATTAAAAAGACTAATATTTTTTGTTAAAGTCCTGATTAGTCGTGGTTATATTGTGGCATCATAAACGAGAAAGACATATTAAAGTTCCTTACGTGTCATTTGTAAGTAAAAAGAATTTGGATAAAAAAAAGTTAATGAGATCGCTTTAACCTCCAGACGACCGGCATGGTACCTTTTGGGATACCCTTTTGGTCGACCCATATATACGGTCCATTAAAAAACTTTTACAGGGAAATAATCCCCAAAGTCATTGTATTTAAGTATTTTGAATGCTGGCCGCCTGAAGGTTAAAACATAGGTAAAAATGGACCGAAGCTATCCCCTCTGACAGTCAGTAAATATTCATAAAAAATGATAAAAGGCATATGAAATGCATTTACTCAATGCGCATGCGTAGTCTACTTTTATTTCACGTGCCTTTAACGACTATTTACCATAGAGATATAAGAATAGAGGACAGAAGACTATGCTATTTACTGACTGTCAGAGGAGGAAATGATAGCTTCGGCCCATTTTTAGAAGTGTTTTAATCTTGTTAGCTTTTTTAATCCAAATTCTCTTTATTTACAAATAACACACAAGAAACTTTAATGTGTCATTTCTCGCTTATGACGTCACGATCCAATATGATCGAGTAGTCAAGAGCCTTAAAATATTAATAAAAGCAATATAATTATCTATTTTAAATTTGTAGGACTACAAAAATTTAAAGAAAAAAAAATTATGGAATGTTTATAAATTAAAAATAATAAATTTTGGTTTTCATTAAATTTATAAATATAATTATTAAATAAATACAGCGAAATTGATATTTTTTAGCATAATCGATCTTATATTTAAAAAATTTAGCATAATTTTAAACTCGAAATTGTTCTTAAAATGTACGTGGCATTAATATGGCTCTATGATTGATTTATCTTAAAACTCTACTTAATCCATTAAGATCGCGGTCCGATTCACGCTCAAAGCGCTTACAAGCATCGTTTGTCTTTGTTTACTATTTGATAAACAACAAGAATGAAATGATATTTAAGCGTTCTGAGCATGAATCGGACCGCGGCCTAAGTCATAGGAAAGTCTTATACGTTTTGTTTTAAATATTTGTAATTCGAGTCTTACTACTTTTAATTAAATTACTTTTAATTAAAATTTCTAGACCGCAATTGATATTTAGAGATAAAATGAATTGCTTTTTTAAAAATCTTGGAATGAAAATGGACTTTCTTCATTCAAAAAGTTGGTAATAGGATATCTGGAAAGAAAGATATAAAAGTTAAAAGTCAAGATAAAAATAGTAAGTGACTTCCTGCCTTTTTCTTGACAAATATAACAACTAATAAATGATTCGTCTAGCTTTTTGAGTAAAATAATAATGATTTAAGTTATTTATATTATAATAAAAATGATGGACAATATTAATAAGTATAAGCTATTTATTAATGTGATAAGCTCTTGAAATATTAACAATAATCAATTAATCTTAGAAGGGCTAATAAGAGTGCTCTTATTAGCCCTTCTAAGATTAATTGATTATTGTTAAAAATGATAGATTCAAAAGGATGAGAGGATGAAAGGAAAAATAAAAGGAGATAAAAATTTTAAATAGCTTTTTTTCACTTCTTCGTGCATTTCAGATTAAAAATTTTGAGATTAAAGTTTGTACCGTCATTTTCATAGGAAATGAAAAGGGGTATGTAAAAAACTTTTTTTCAGTTTTTATTTATTTCGATGTCTCGAAAACTTTAAAGCTACGATTTGTATGGAATTCTCTTCAATTCTTTTCAATTCTCTATGATAGTAAGATAGTAAAATAAGACATGCATTTTTCATTCTTTTGCTGTTAAATTATCAATTTTGTTTAATTTTTATCATGTAAAGGGAGAACAAAAAGCTAAAAGTTATCGTGTCTTTTTGAATTAGCTTTGATCGTTATGTGATCGTTCTGATCTGACCTTTTCTATCTTTTTTCTATAAAAAGGAAACAAATTAGAGTTTTTAGATTTTCAAGATATTAAAACAAATGAAAAATTGAAAAAATTTTTTTTTATTTTATCCTTTTCAATCCCTACGAAGTAATAAGAAAAAAACATTTTCACAATTATACCCTCTTTCACACTGCCACTCTTTTGAATCTATGATTTTGTTTATAGATCACTTATAGATCACTTAAATAATAATTATATCGATTTACGATATATTAGACAATACGATAGTATTAAACAAAATTACTTATTAATTGAATATTTGTCAGTAAAAAAATACATATCTTATTTTTTTCTATTTCCACTTTCGATCTTTATATCTTTTTTCAAAACACAACTAATTAAAGAGGTACCTAGCGGTCAAAGCTAGATCTTCGTGCTAATGTTGCTTGTGTGATTTTATATACATAAGTTCACCACTGTTTTTTTTTTTTTTTTGAAATTCTTTTCTGGAACTGGAATCTTTTTTTTCAATATTTCATTCCCTCGTCGACAAGATTTGAAAAATTCAATTCTTTTCCTCCTAAACATCAATTGCATTTCCAAAATGTTAATTAGGATCTTGAGGCTTAATGAATTAAGACGATCTTAAATAAAACAATGGACTATGAAAGGACTATGATAGTCGAAAATTGAAGACTGAATACATAGAAATTATATCACAAATAGTTCAAGATAAAAAAAAGTAATAAAAACGATAAAAAACTGTTAAATTCGTTACTGTTACTGAAAAAATATATGTTACAATTATGAAAAAAAAAAATATATATATATATATATAACGCCATTACTTCCAAACCCTGATTTAATTTCATATATTATTTGAATACCGAGTGCTTTATAATTATATCGATTATCGCTGATATTATCGTTCAATAAAAAGACTTTTTCGAGCATAGAAACGAGAGTAATCATTTTTTGTAATATTAATAAAAATTTTTTAGACACTGAATATGTTTATCAAATTGTTCTATTGTGTCACAAATTCCATTTAGGTTGAAAATCCTAATAATATACTTATATATAATAATATACTTAATCTGTTCATTCACCACTACTATTTTGGATCATAACGTCAGAAGCGAGAAAAAAATTGCTTGCAAATTACATTCAAATAAAAATATTTTGCAATCAAATAACATTTACAATCGATAGAATAGACTTATAAAATATATCGAAAACTATCTTTTCGTTTCAGGAAGGAAATCTTATATTTATTTCTATGTCATTAATTTAACAATTTGTCATAGTTGTGAACATAGTGTTAAGAAACAGTAAAACGTAGAACACAAAATCGTAATAATCGTAATATGTTCGATAACTTATTATTATTCTTCTCTAATCGTTTGCGGTTCTCTCTCGTCACCATTTACGCGGTCGCAGATCCCCACCTATCGCGCGATCCTGCGCCGCGGGACCTGTTCTCATGCCATCACTCGCGGTTGTCACCCTCTATATTTCTAATAACAGCTTTCTTTTTTAATTATAATTCAGACATATGGTTATTTACGGGATTAAAAATGTTACTTCATAAAAGTAACGCGTTACCGTCATTACTTAGAAAATAACGATTCGTTATTTTTTTGTAATGCTAAAATATTAAATTATAAAAAATTTCATTATTTAATAATCAATATTAAATATAATAAACAATATTAAGGAATAATGCCACTCTAGAATTTCCAAAAAATCGAAAAAATTTTTTAGCTTAAATTATGTCTAAAGGTCTTAAGAATAAGATTTGATGAGTTTTGGAGAGGAAAATTTTTTAAATGCTTATTCTACTCTTAATATACGTAAGCTGCGCGTAGAGAGTTCCGAGTCTCTTCTGAGCTTTTGTGCGCTATTCACGACCCGCATACTTGGAATAATGAAGGGATTAACTTACCTACGAATTCTAAGGAATTCTAGGCTTTTACTTTAATTTAGAAAGCCAGTTGTATGACGCAGGCATCGCAGATTGTAAATCAAAGTTTTCTATGGAAAAATGATAAGTAAAACTTTAAAGTTTTTTTTGAAATTGCATTTTTCAAATCGGACGGACACGTAACTCCGAGAAATCTTTATCGATTCACTTGAAATTTTGACTGCAGTTTTAAAATTATATTTTCTACAGAACTACGTACGGATTTCCCGTTATTGAGAACTTTTTTTTACAAACGATTTTCCACGTAATTTTTCATTGAAAAATGAAAACTTTTTTTCAAACATCATTTTCATAAAAATTTTTAAAATTTTTTTTCCGTACGTACTTCTCTAGTGAATCATATATAGAATTCAAATTTTTTCGTCCCTCTGTTCCAGATTGAAAATTTGACGAGATATTTCTCCGCCCGTGTACCACTATTCAAAGAGAGTTTTTCTTTGCTAGGCTTTAGCGCCGTTATTTTGCCACAAAAAATATGAAAAAATTTTTAATTGCTACTTAAAACATGTATAATAAAAGCCTTGAAATAAATTTTGTATTGGATTTACTGTGCGCATAAAAAAATTATCAAAATCATCCTTTTTTTCAGCCGCTAGAGTGACATTACCCCTTAAAATTTAAAATTCTAAATTAATTTCTATATAGCAATTTTTTATATTAAACTTATTTAATGACTTTTTATGTTAATACCTTCATTTTATAGTACACTAATTTTTATAGGAATTTAAATTGTAATTCACCAATTTTGTCGAACACTTTTATTAAACATTGTTTTTAAATATTACTATCATTATTATTAAAAGTGCATTTCAATATTCATTGTCAATACTGAAAATTGATTACTAGCGCCCTATATCGGAATATTTCTATCCAAAGAATAATCTAATGAATAGATGTGATCTATTGAATGGACAAAGATAATGGGTTCGTTTGATGGAGGATCATTATCATTATCATTATAGATAGAAAAAAGAAACGATCGTTATCGAAAAATATCGATAATGGTAACGACGACAATTTGTTATTTTTTTAACTTTGTTTATTAATTAATGAAACAAAGAGTTCGGTATATTTTATAAACCGATTTTCGAGTGTAAACGTTGTTTTATTAAAAGATGTTCAATATATTTTGCAAGAATTTTTGTATTTTCTTGACATCACAAACTGAAATAGTAGTAGTGAGTGAACAGGAACCTTAATTACAATAAAATCTCCACGTTACACATGTAGTTATAATACTGTCAAGATACTAGCCTTTTTTTGCGACTTTAACTAAATTTATGGCGTGATAGAGTAATTGAGTAAACAGGATCGTATTCAGCATTCAAAAAACTATGGTAAACGATTATTTTCGTTTTTGTGCATTTATTTTGTCGAACAATGTAATTTTCAGATAAAATTTAGCTCACTTTTTGGACTACTAATTAATTTAAAAAATTAATAAGAAATCCATCCAATTAATATTCAATTAGAGCCCATAATTAAATACAATACATACATTTGTATATTTTGAAAAAATATTCACATAATCTATATTGGACAAGATCTTTCGATTACTTTAATTTAATGCCTTTCTTCACACCTGCCTTGATACCAGAGATCTCTCCTGTGTAACGAGTCAATTCTTTTCTTACTTCTCTCACCTACAAGAAATAAATTTTGCATAAAACATTTCCAAAAGCTCTTGTGTCAGTAACAATAATAAATATTTAATCTTTGTACTTTACATACCGCGCCCTTTCTGCGAATCTTGGCTTTACGATATTTGTTTCTATGCTTCACTCGTGGATTGCGCAATTCTTTCTTACGATAAGGCGTAAGACCTCTGTTCTTTGCCATTTGATACGTTATCGACCTCTTGGTTTTTTCTTCATTTATAATATTTAGAATAGTATCATCTTTTTCATTAATGATAGATTTGCCATACTTCTCTTCAATATCTAGATCTTCATCCATGCTTGTTTCTTCATCTATATTATCAGACAATAACTGCTCTTCTTGCATTGTTTTTTTTTTATCTAACCTCTTCATCAAGCTGGCAAGTCTTGGAGTCTTTTTACTACTTTGTACTCGAGAATCATCTGATATATTGTATAGAGGTCTATCTTCTTTAACTACTTTTAATATCTCTGTTACTTGCTCCATTAAATCACCCTGTTCTGAATGCAATTTGTCGAGCAGCTGACGGTACTGCTCCAGACGCTTCACAACTGGATGTGATTTTATTGGTAGCTCTTTGATTTTCAGCATTAAGCAAAATGAGATGTTTGTACAATAATTTAATATAATCTCATACTTAGTTCTGATAAAAGCTACTACATTACATTCCGGACATGTTCCATCTTTGACTAATTCAAGAAAGGGTGCCAAAATATTCTTTGCTTCCATCATGTATTCTGCATTAAAGATTAATTATTAAAATAAAAATTAATTATTTATTCAATGCAATAAGTACTTTTAATGTTGTCAATAATATTTTTGTTTATATTTATATAATATAAATATATTTTTATTTATGAAGCAAAAAAAAAAAATGAATTCTTAGCTTTGTTTAATATGTCAAAAATAGAAATTCTAATTAGATCACTACTATAAATGATAATAACTATAATTAGCAACAAATTAGTAATAAAAAGTATATCTTTAATATCATTATAAAGTACCTTTAAAAGTATTGACCATGATCATAAAAGATTCTTTGTCAGACATTTGTTCACTGTCCTCTCGAACAATTATGCTGTTCTCTGTAATTTGAGCTACTTTATTTTTACTAAAATTTGAACCATCAAGAACTAAATGCTGTCCCATTGATCTTAAATGCAGCCTTTTTCCTTCTTCTTCTTCCATCTCCGCATTGATCAAGTCTTTTTGAGGCGCCGATGTATAATCTGTATATTTAAAATCTGATGAGTAAAAAGCTTTCGCTTTGTTACCCCAAGCTCTGTCGTTCGGCATATCATAATCCTCTTGTATTCCTTCAATATCAGATTCCATTGAATCTTGCTTATCATCTTCCTTCTCGCTATCATCTTGCAACCCATAAACTTCATCATCGCTATCAAAATTTTCAGTAGTACGCTGTTTCCGTACTTTCTCTAATAATTTCTTTTCAGTTTCTGTATATTCTTCTTCTGAATCTGTCATAGTGTCCATATCTACATCTTCAATGTCCTCTTTCATATCATCAATGTCTTCATTATTGATAGGCTTTCTCGTTCTAATGTGGATGGTAACAAATTTATAAATAGAAAGCAGTTTTATTATTTTCATAACATAAGAACAATGTAAAATTGTAAGTATATTGATGAATAAAATTTTCAAAATATAAATATTAAAAAATAAAATTTATGTTCTATTTGTTCCAATTCATCTAATTTAGTCTTTCAAATAGATTTAATTAATATTTTATTCGACATTTATTAATATAATGAAGTCAAATTTGTCTAAAAGTTATCTTTTTAGTTTAATCTTTATTTTTTTTAGTTACCTTTTCTTGCGAGCCATATTTATCAGTGATATAAAAGTGCTTCAAAGAGAGAAGTATAAATAACTCTCACGTTTTCCTTTTTAGGATCACTTTTACCAAACTCCGGTTAACTTAACCATTCTAATACCTTTGCAGAATTCCAACTGAAACATTGAGCGCATTCAAGTCGGCAAAGCAGCTAGCCTGCTCGCCAAGCGATTGAACATAATTGGTTCTTGCTTATAGATCCAACCAATCATATTAAATCACTCGGCGAGCTGGCTAGCTGCTTTGCCAACTTGAACGCACCCATTTATAACTTCTCTCTTTGCATTTTTTCTTCGACATCTGTTTCAGTTGGAATCCTGCAAAGTTACTAGAATCATGGACTTAGGCCGATATTTCATGTGTCGTACGACAAGGTCTTTCAAGCCTGTTGATTGGCTACAGGACAGAGAGATCCGACAACCTCCTTATCCTACAGCCAATCAACAAGCTTGGAAGACCTTGTCGTACGACACATGAAATATCGGCCTTAGGGCCAATTTCACCAACGTCGGTTAAGCTAACCGACGGTTAAAGTGTCAATCGTGATTGGTTTATTCTGATCAAAGACAAATGCGATTGGACAATTCCATTGAAATTAACCGTCGGTTAGTTTAACCGACGCTGGTGAAATTGGCCCTTAATGGACGGAGCGTAAAGTACAGTTTTGGGCAAGGGGGATGTAAGCTAAGGCTGGATCCTCAAGCAGACACTGCTCTAGTTTCCACCGAAGCCTTTAATTCGCACCTAGTGCGGCGTAGATTCGTATGTATTTGATCGGACAAGAACACCGGTTGAAAAAATTACTATTTCAAATAGTTTGTATTTCGTTTGAAGAGTTTTGAAGTGTAATTGAAAAGATTTGTGAGTCATTCTGTTAATTGTAATTAAATAATAATTTCTACAC
>JANQDE010000624.1:0-10364 GCA_037157785.1 Cephalotes varians
CGTGAATTAATGGATTATTTATCACAAAAGTTGCTTCATCAACAAACTTTTGCAGGAAAACATTATTATTTGCAGGTTTTGCTTCGCCATAGTATGCCCCAACAATATATACCAATTCGTAACAGAATTAGAACATAATATAGGCCACAAAGAAGCATTACCAAACTTCGCAATTGGTAGTCCATCAATATTTATAAAAACCCTAAGAATATTAGTCGAACCAATTTGTTGTATATGTTCCCGCAGCATCTTCTTAAGAGCTCTCTTAAGACCAAAATGATAATACTGAATTTCTGCAGGAATACATTCGACATTTCTGGGAGTATTCAGTAAAGTCCGCGGATCTTTGGGAAATGGCAAACCTGTGTGTTTCCGTAAAATAACCAACAAATTGCTTATAGCCTTGTGCGATATACGGTTATTTATATACCAATGACACAAATCTGTTTTAAATTTATCATAATTTTCTAAATTTGCAATGTCAATTTCATCCGCAGATTCACTTTCTGACTCGAACTCTTCAACCTCACTTTCCGACTGTAAATCCTCAACTTCACAAGATAATCCTACATCATCGATTTCTCCAGTTAAATCTATACTATTAACGATATCAGACCCAACAATATTATTGCATAAATTGTYATCGTCACTATCATCCGAATCAGTACTCGGTTTCGGAATCGTATTGTACTATCATTTGGATTTTGAGATACTAATTCTGGGCTGTTCTCATCAGCGGAAGGTACATGATAATAAGAACAACCCGGTGTTGGTTCGAATATATTATCTACATTTATAGCTGTACTTTGTGCAATCAATCTTCGAATATGTCGTTGAGAGTAACACGAAAATCTTTTCCGTTTTTTATCCATCGAGAAAATGTACTCAATAAAATTATATTTACCGCAAATTTTTTTTCGAATCTTTTACATCAGCCGTCAATGAATTTAATAATACAGACCTGTAATAATGTAACATAATTATTARTTYTTTTTTAAGACATTGAAACAATGAAAACTTAAGGATACTGGATAATAACAAATTGAAAAAATTAGAAAAATGAATAATTTTGTATTTTAATTTTCATTAGTTTAATTAATTTTAAAGTAAAACGTTGAATAATTTTGTACAACTTTAAAAATTTGTATATAAAGAAGGATTGTATCCATACGCCCGCGATGCAATCAAGCGTGAATGTCCTGTGGAGAACGATTAAAAATATTAGTGAGACACTGCGTATAAGAACGTGCGATATGATTAAGAAACATAAACATTTGATGCGGTATTCATCTACGGGTGTATACGGAATTAACGGATTAAGGATCCGAGATAATCTTTTTTGTTTTTATGTTCCGATAAATATAGTTTGAGTGAAAAAGCTCATTTATGCAAGTTCGAGATATCGAATTTTATGATTTTCAAGCATAGCAGGTGAAAAGAGTACCAGTAAAAATAGAGCCTCTGTGTTTGGTGTGACGCGTCTGTGCGTATGACACGACAATATTTCCAAAGGAGAAGTTCGTGCGAGCAACCGTTCAGAAGTTATGCATAGTTAAAGAAACGAGCCACGCTAGCGGAGCGTAACAAATTTTAGACTAATTATTTTGATGAAAATAAATTCTAGCGATTCGAGACCCGTATAACTCAGTAGTATCTATCTATGGATAGAAAGTAATTACTATACGAATGGACAAGTCCGTAGGATTCACCGTTTAGAGTGCAGCCCATGATAAAGAATTATGTTAAAATCCGTTTTCACGAAGGATTCAAAACAAAGAGTAATCCATTCTGAGTTTCCAACGAGCTTATACTCATTGCCCATTGATATACTAATTATTCTTTAGCCAAAGATAGAAACCACCGAGTTACACGGGCCTTGCATGACTAAAATCAATTTTCATAAAGTAACTTGTCTGAAATTTGTTACGCTCCACTAGCGTGACTTGTTTCTTTAATTATGCATAATTTCTGAACGGTTGCTCACACGAACTTCTCCTTTGGAAGTATTGTCGTGTCGCACCAAACACAGAGGCTCTACCTTTACTGGTACTCTTTTCACCTATCATGCTTGAAAATCATAAAATTCGATATCTCGAACTTGCATAAATGAGCTTTTTTACTCAAACTAATATATTTATCGGAACATAAAAAACAAAAAAGATTATCTCGGATCCTTGATCCGTTTTGTACATACCCGTAGAATACCGCATCAAATATTAATGTTATTTCTTAATCATATCGCACGCTCTTACGCAATGTCTCACTAATATTTTTAATTTCATCGTTCTCCACAGAACATTCACGCTTGACTGCATCGCGGGCATGTGGATACCCCGTGGACACAATCCAGGATCTTCATACCTTTTTCAAGCCCACTTTCGGCACCGCTCCTCCGTCAGTACCGCCGTCTCTGAAAACGCTCGACTCCCGTCTGGAATCCTTCGTTAGAATCTGGTCGTGATCTGGAGTTCTCGGTTTCAACCTATTTTCAACCTATTAATTAATCTCTTATCATAACGACTGATTTACAATTTTTTTATTAGAAATAACATTTATTATATTAATTATATGTTAATTATAAGTATTGTACATACCTTTTACGTGAAACAAATATATGTTTATTCATCGGCAGATTCGGTGTTCCAGAATATAACTTTTTTTTTTTAGCTTCCAACTTACAATGTGTTCACAAGATCCAACTTACAATGTGTTCGAAGATCAGAGAGTTCAAGAAGGTTAGATGCACGTGCGTCGCCAATCACCGCGCCGCGGCAATATGATATGCGCGCGCATTTATTAGTTGAGAGGTTTCAGAAATCTCTCAGAAACCTTGCATTTGTAATGTTGCAAAATACTACATTGCAGGAACATTTCAAATGTAAAGTTTTAATCAAGATGGTTGCAGAAATATTGCAATTGCAATATTTCAAAGAAGATGATCTCAGAGACATTACAAATGTGATGATACACAACTGAGACATTGAAATGTCTCTGCAACATAATTGAAACCTTCTGTGCTATCAGGGTACATATGCCACATCTTCATCACTGGGCTCTGCACCTGCTTCTCTGAGATTAGTTGCTAAAGTTTTTACTCTCGCAATATAAGCAGACATTGTTTCATCTTCCTTCATTTTTACATGGTGAAACTCTTTTTTTAACTGCATTATCCTTATCCTAGATTTTGATTGGTGTATCTGTTCTAACGCGCGCCATGCTTCACAGGCTGTGGCGCAGTCCTCAATATGGATTTGTTGATCAAGTCCTATATTTAAACCAATGACAGATAGCGCTTTATTATCATTTAGTCTATAAGATCTTTGTTCCGCTGGTGTAACCCCCTCTTCTAGCTTCTCAAGACCAAGCACGTGATCAAGCAGGCCTTTGCCTCTCAACAACCACTTTATTTCTGTTCTCCATGTTCTATAGTTTCCGTCGGACAATTTGGAAATCTGTACATCACCTTTAGATTCCATTTCTATGGTTTTACTGACAATATCTATGTGAAACAAAAATTATACCACGAATATGCTTGAGCCCCTTTTTGGTTAAGTTGTCACGCTGTCTACGCGCCTGGGCCCATAACCATTGTTAAAGGTGGCAAACAAATGAGAGAGCAAAACTGCTTATTTAAATATTCAACACACTGTATTTATTACGTATTTATATATATAAGATGAGTTAAGGTAAAAAAATTACAAAATGAGTACACTGCACATGCTTGATATATGAAAAGAGTAATGGACAAAGAATACAAAAACGGTAGGTAAGCATGAGAACAGGGGCACATTCGTTAACGCAAGCCACGCCACTCATCGGGCATGTGCGGAACTACTCTCTACAATTGGTGAGGATCGTAATAATAGTAATGTCTAGGTTGAGGAGGAGGGATGGGAACTTCATCGATGAATTCCACGTTTGAGTCGCGGGTGAAGTTGGGCGAGGTGGGAGAGGAGAGTGGAGAGTAAGAGGGGGAGAGAAGAAACAAGAAGGAGGAGGAAAGTCTGGGAATATCCTAGATGTGTAAGCTATTGTTAGATAATAATATCGATAAAGTGGAATTCTGATCCTGTCAAATGACATGTTAAGAGAATGGAGTAGGGAATAGGAGAAATAGTGGGGAGAAATAGGTTTGGGAGAAATAGGTACAAAACTGCGRGATTKRRAAAGTGACAGMRAGTAAGCGTTGAGCTACGRAAAAGTAAAGAAAAAAGAAAGAAGTCAAGAGATCGGAGGGACTCGATCGGTGAGAAGAATAAAGTAGAAGATAGCTATTAGTACGAGGGACAGTACATTCGCGAGTAAAGATTATAATTATAATAAAGATTTTTTCCGAAGATATAATAAATCGAATTTGTAAACTTTATTCGTATAATATAATAATAATCCTGACACTAGAACTTTACAGATGTTAGTGCAGAATGAGGGAAATCGGGTTCTATCAAAGGGAACGTGGAGGTGAAAGAACCGATTTGGGGAAGGAGAAAGTAATTGAGGAGGAGGAGGAGGAGATGGCACGCTTACATTAGAACTATTAGACTGATTGTTATCATTTCGCGGCGCTAAATCGCGGTATTCGGCAGTAAACCTCGTCCATGAGCCGATGCGAGCCTGCGTCTCCGACGCTGGAAACGTTTTGCTGCCTATCGGATTTGGCAATAGTCGCTCATTACGGATAAGCACGCGAATTAAAATATCTGCTAGAAATATCTGCTCTCTTTAGGAAAGAGTGAAGAGAAAGAAAAAAGGATGGATTATGATTGTGAGTCTACTAGATATTATCAAAGGAGGAAAGTAGGGTGGATGAGTGGAAAAAAGGATAAGAGGTCTGCCATAATCCTTTGAAATTGGAAATAAGTTTAAGTTCATTAGATATTATCCATAAACTTTGGGGGAATAAGAATATAGGATCGAGTTCAACAGCAAAGTTAGTGATCTCAAAGGGAAGAGTCGAGGTTCGCTAAATTGGTGACCCTGTGTTTTTGTGGACTAAGATTGGAGCAAGTTCATCGAATATTATCGATGAACTCTGGGAAAATGAAAATAAGGAGCGAGTTCAGCAGCAGAGCTAATGAACGCAAAGGAGAGGATAGTTAATAATAGTTAATAATTGAAATAGAAAGCAAGAAAGCAAAAAAGAGAAAGATCTGTGGATTGAAACTGTTGCAGAATCCAAGAGATATACGTATATATAAAAGGAGAAATCCGCGATTTAAATAAGATATATATATGTATATGTATGTATATATATATATATATATATGGGATGACTTATTAGTTGATATAGCAATTGAAAGGCTGTTGACGGTTAAAATGTGCAGTGGCCTGATCGGGACTTGAAGATCCTTTGTTCATTTGAAAAGAGATGTGTTTTGGAAGCCTTCGTGGAACAATTGATTTGCCACTTTCCGTTTGCACTCACGAGCTCGGACGACCAAGTTCGGAATCTGTCACAGAAAAAAATACGAGTGAACTCGGACAAGTAAGCCGAGGAAGGAATCAGAAAGGAATGAGAGCGAATCTTACGATGTCGCGGCTTATAAGAATCCTTTCGTTTCTATAGGATGTGCCATGTCAATCGATTAGGATTTTGGTTGGTGGGATCCTTTTTCGGGCATACACTTTTTAATTTCTCAGACTTTGATTGGGGAGTTTGTTATGGAGTTGGCTCCACTCACAGTCCAAGGTTTGGTTTTACTATTACCTATTGGCAAAGTAGGTTGGAAATTGTTTATCCTGTCTATTTTCTGTCTTAGGATTGGTCAAAATTCGAAAGGCGTTGTCGAGGAAAGGGGGATGGGTAAGGATTAGTAAGTTAGTTAGGATTTGTTATCTTTGTGTCATGTATAGGTCTTTCTTATGTTTATAACTCTTTAGAGTTATTGAACGCAAGAAGATCCCGTCGTCGTTGATCGTGAGTGCGGTGTCGGATAGCGACAAACAAAAATTTTCGATCCTAAAGCATTATCTTTTCGTTTTATGGTTTTTAGACGCCTGCAACAGCTTATCTCGATATGCGTTCTAAGTGACACCTTTTAGTCACTTGTTATTATTGGTTGCAGCGTTCATATTTCTGTTTACTTCTTCTAGAGAAAGAATATCCTGTGATATTTGTTTTGATTTTTCAGAGACCACAGGCTCTGAGCTCTAGTTTTCATTGCTTCCAAAACAATTGACGACCAGATCTGTTTGAAAGAAAAGAATCGTGGAATCCACAGGATTTAACAACAGTAAAGAATTATATTAATTCTTTCGAATATTTTTTCTTAAAATTTGTTTCTTTCGATTTAGAGAAACGATGGATTGCGATAGAAATCAATTAGATTTTCCGTAGAAGATTCCAGTTTCTATCGCTTTCTCATTTTCGACATTTTTATTTTATTTACAGAAGTTTATTATTATGGTTTTTATTTATCCTACTTTTGCAATGTTATTATATGTATTATAATCTGTCTCATTATATTATAATCGCGATTGTGCGTAATGACCATCGACGCGAGCTCTTCGGCGCGGGGCGGCGAGACGTGGGAGCGGCGATGACGGGCATCGAGCAACGGCGCGCTTCCTCTCTTGCCTCTCCAACGCATCGCCGGCAGTCAATATTTGATAAACTGGACCGTGCTATACCTCGAGCTGCTTCTCTTGTGCTTCTCTTGGCGTGCTCTCATTAGTACAATTTCAAAAATTATAATTATAATATCTTGATTATTATGCAAATATCGCTAAACGGTGGGACATTTATGTTCATCTCGATCCCATCTATCTTCTTATAAGCAATGGCAAAAGTCTCGCAGTACACCCTGTATAATTTCTGTTGATGAAATTTTTAAAAGTAGTTATTATCACACTTCTAAAAAAAAACTGTCATTTTGTATTCTATCTTGGAGTGTATGATTTATCAAATACATCTTTTAATTCTACATTACTGATAAGTGTAAAGTGAAAATAGCCATTCCCGCTGCGTATTTCCCGAATTTGATAAAATGTTGAGACAATATCTCACGAGGAAAAAGAATTGTAGGATTGTAACCGGCTCTTTTGATATACTTAGATAATGCCTTGTAATAGTTGTATATTATCTGATCGACATATTTACTTGTTGTTTCTTGCATGCAGCAGCAGAAGAGTAAATAAACTAAATCTAAAACAGGAATAACGACATAGTTGAAAGTCTATAACGTGGGAGCGGCAATGGCGGGCACGTGGGCGCGCTTCCCTTCTTGCCTCTTCAACCAGTGATGCGATTTCAAGCCCGGGCACAACAGCGATTTTCCCTCTCCACTACGCATACAGAGTCGCGCTCGGTCTATCCGATGACGCCGCGCGTTCGACTAAGTTCGGCACGTTGAGCGAGTGAGAGAGTCTCTCCTTCTCGTTCACTCTAGTCGACTGTTTCTATACGAGGCAAATATTTTCTCGGTATGAATTCTGAGGGTGCCGTCCCATGGACATCGGAAAACGGAATCGGAAAACGGAATCGAAAAGGTGGAATGGTGGGGGCAACCAATCGGCATCGTTCCGAATATCTGATGAAATACGCAAATATCTGGCGGTTGTGTGATGAATTACGGTTTATATATTTGTGTTTACATATATGTTTATATATTTGTAAAAGGAGAATGTCATCTGTAAGTATTATAATTATGATACGTGTTAATGTAAATTATGTAACTATGTTACGTTAAATTATAATATTGATATAATGTGATCTAGCATACATTTCTAACCTAACATTACATTTATTGTAACGCAATATGTTTATAGTAGTTTCATTTTGCATAAAATTCAATTTATTTATTTATTTATATGATGTCATTTATTTATTATTAGACAACAAAGTGTGGCTACTGCGGATGGGTATTGAAAATGGATGCTATTTTGCAACATTCCTGTTTTGCTATTTTCAATGATACATGTCAGRATTTAAGCATGGATGAGACTGGAAAAGTTATTATGACAAGTATACAAAATTTTATATAATATTTTTATGCAATGTAAACAGTACGAAATTTTTGTTACGATCAATGAATTTCCATTCTTATTGTTTAGATAAAAGATTAGAGGAAAATGTCATAGAGACATCAGTTTATGAAAGCCTAAAAGATGCAGCAGTGGATGAAAATAATGCTTCGGAAGTACAAGGAATAGATGAAGAGCTAATAAGTATAGTCCAACAACGACCGGCCTGTACGATCATCGTATACCAACTCAAGAAAGAACTAAATTAAAGAAAAGAGATTTGTGGCAGGAAGTCAGTAATTGTTTAGGAGGTAAACTTATAATTCAACATTATCATTACATTATTCTTGCAAGCATGCTTCTTTAAAAAATTAATATTTTAGGAGCATATTCACCTGTTGACGCTGCAAAAAAATGGCAATATTTAAGAGATTGTTGTATTAAAGCTCGAAAAAATTAAAAAAAAATACACAGCACTGAAAAAAGGAGTGGTGCCGCTGGTACTCCCATAAATGATAAAAGAAATAAAGCATCTTTCCGTTATTTTAATGCAATGAGTTTTCTGAATGATACACTAGAATATAAAGAGTAAGTTAAATGAATATGTTAAATGATAACAACTAATTTATTTTTTATTTTTTTCTGTTTCAGAACRTGTACATCTTTAAGATTACCAAGCAGAAAAGAAACAGCTCAAGTAACGAATAACCTTCCTTCACCTTCCTGTTCAAATTCATCTTTTAACGACAACGATTTAGAAAACAGGCCACCTTCAACGYCATCACCAGTTTCTGAATTTTCTACAGCGACTTTATCTTCACGAAGTTCGTATTTGATATATAGATACTATATTATCTATATAACAGATGTTAATATGAGGATATTATAATTTTTAATAATTTAATATACTATTTGGTTTCAGAAAGACGACATTTAAATAACACTGACGAATTAGATAGAGCTTTATTAGAGACTTTAAACACGAATATTCAATCGAATCCTATTGATGGATTCATGTTACGACTGGCAGAAGGGATGCGTCGACTTGCTTACATGGAAAGATCTAAGTTAGAGTTAGAGTTTTTAACAAAATTACGTGAAACAGAGGAAAGATTATTAAATAATTAGGGATATCATACATGTTGTATCATACATATATTTTATTTACTTAAGAATATCATACATGTTATTTTATACATATATTTTTTTTTTATTAAAATTTTATAAAAGAATATTTTATTTTTAAAGTTTTATAAAAGAATATAATAAATAAACATAAAATAATGAATCTAAATTAATTTTAAAAGTCATTGTGTAATGCCTTCTCCCATTGCTGTTCTATAGCTCCAGCAGTACAAAAAAATTTTGTGAATGCATCTCGAATATTTGCTGCACTTTGAATAACATTATTTCTTTCTGTATTATTAGAACAATGTGATACCTGCAAAACACTTCCGCGCGTAGTTTGAATATACTAGATTATAGTTTAATTTAAATAAAATATAGAATTATTATTGAGCACTGACACCTAGCTTTGACCGTATTTGGCCGTGTTTTAAATTGCTATGATGATTTAATTTACTTTTTTCTACTTTGATTAAATAATAAAAATAACTTTTTATTTTTATCAAAAAAGTTAAAATAATTTTGGTGTTATGTTCTAGCCTCCACCTCACAGTGGTTCAATTTATTACAATTACAAGGGTACCCATAGCATTGTTCTCCTAGCAATCGCAGATGCGAATTATTGTTTTACAGCAGTAGATATTGGAGCTGAAGGCAGACGAAGTGACGGAGGCATTTTTGTGGAAAGCAAAATTGGACATCATCTCATCAATAATACATTTAACTTACCTCTGCCGAAATCGATTGTAGAAAATGGTCCACAATTGCCATTCGTTTTAGTGGGTGATGAAGCTTTCGCCTTAACACCTTTTATGATGCGACCTTATCCTCGTGCCAACAATTTAAATTTAGAACAAAAAGTGTTCAACTATCGATTTAGCCGGGCTCGTAGAATTGTGGAATGTGCTTTTGGCATTTTCACAGCACGTTGGAGAATTTTTCGACGACCACTGTCGACAAATATAAACAATGCAATTGCAATAATAAAAGCAACAGTTTGTCTGCATAATTTTCTGATGCAAAAAGATCTCGCAGTTTCTGCTGAAGAAAGACAATATATGTTTTTATCTCCTTTGGAGCATATAAATGTATGTAGAAGTGTTTTGCAGGTATCACATTGTTCTAATAATACAGAAAGAAATAATGTTATTCAAAGTGCAGTAAATATTCGAGATGCATTCACAGAATTTTTTTGTACTGCTGGAGCTATAGAACAGCAATGGGAGAAGGCATTACACAATGACTTTTAAAATTAATTTAGATTCATTATTTTATGTTTA
>JANQDE010000625.1:4960-36873 GCA_037157785.1 Cephalotes varians
ATATATGTTGTATTGCTATAATAATTATATTCCTTTGATTACGCTATCTTAATACAAGTTTGTGATAAATAAATCTGTAAAATATAAACATGTTCGTAATGAACTTTTTATATGAATAATGCATAATAAAGTATACTTTTGACATATGGTGCGACAAATTCCAGTAGCGTAACTCGAGAAAGTCGAATTCATTGGAACATTGGTATGAAAAATTCCCGTAGCGCAACTCATAGAAGTCGAATTCGTCGATCTTGGACACCTGGTGCGAAAATTTCCGTAGCGCAACTCTGGGTAATTGAATTCCTTGATCCTGAACATCTGATGCAAAAAATTTCTGTCGCGCAACTCGGAATTGTCGTATTCGTCAATCCTGGATACTGGTGCGAGAAATTTCCGTAACGCAACTCAGAGAAGACAAATTTGTAGACTCGAGACATCTTGTGCGAAAAATTCCCGTAACGCAATTCATGGAAATTGAATTCATCGATCCGGGACATCTGGTACGAAAAATTTCCAGCACAACACGGGATCATCGAATTCATCGACCTTGGACACCTGAAGCGAAAATTTCCGTACCGCAACTCGGGGATAATCGAATTCGTCGACTCTGGTACGAAGAATTACCTTAAATTTTTACAAACCAATACTAAACCCTGGGTTTCGCTTGTCTCTTAAACTATTCCTGTAGAGGATAGAGGAAGAGGAGTCGTTTCTTACTTTTTCATTAAAAAACATCGATTTTTGATCGCTTGAACGGCTCGATCGATTTTAATTTTCTTTGGTTCAAATTACTCGTGGCAATGCCATTTTTAAATTATTGTTACGTCCAGACCCCAGCGTTTTAATTTCTTTATTTTGGGAAAGAAGGAATTTAGGAGAGGAAGGGTATGGAAGGACGTTTCAGATGTCTCTCTCGCAGGTCAACGCGCTAAGACGTGAGCCGCGAGTCGAACACACTTGTCTCAAGTCCCAGATGTGGGTCAGTGTACCATGGCTGTGACACCGTCTGGAACAGTGCGTTCATCGGTCCTTTAAATTTTAGGTCAAGGAACTGAATCCATATGACCAGGGAACGGACTACGTGCGATCTTTTCGAGGGAAACAGGATGGTACGAGGGTATTTAAATTAAATAGAGCGGTTTAAAAATAAAGAAAATATTTAATATTGTAATTTAGACATTAATTATATGATAGCATTAAAAATTATCATTTATCGAAATCACATAATAAAATAAATTATTATTAGCTACAATCTAGCTATTAGCTACCAGGTAGGCTCTTAGCTTTAAACATTTATATGATTTGATCGTTGTGAGCTAGTTAATATTATTATATTATAATCATTTATAACTAAGAGTGTAGAATGTAAGTGTAGCTTTTTACAGTTGTTGTGTTTGTATGTATATAATATATATGCAAGTATATGATTAGAGGAGAAGGAATACAGACAGGAAGTAGAGTTAGTCTATTTCACGGATAATGGCTGTTGAAAGTAGGAAAAGGTTGAAAAAGAAACGGATTGGTACTTCATGAGGAAAGGAGGAAAGAGGGAGGAAGACGGGAATAATAGCGTCGGGATTTTGACCCGAGATGGCCGATCTGATCTCAGAGAGATCAAAGTCGTCGGGCCCGATGGAGTAAGAACCGGGAGGAAGAGGAGTGGAGGAGTACGCTGAGAGAATTGGAGGATTAGGTTATCTAATGATTGATGGGGATCATAGTAATAGTGACGAGGACGAGGAGAAGGAATGCGAATTTGATCAATGAATTCCACGCTTGAGGTGGAATTCGCGGGGGAGATTGGGCGAGGTGGCTCGGGAGAGGAGATTGAAGAATAGGAAGGGGGTGAGAAAGAGCGAACAGAGGGAGGAGGAAAGTCTGGGAAAATTCGGAATGTGATTGCAAAATGGGGGGAATCGGGTTCTATCACAGGGGGTGTAGGGGAACGTGGAGGAGAAGGAACTTGATTTAGGGAAGGGGAAGGTTGAGGAGAAAATTGAGAAGAAAGAGAAGGAAGAGGAGGAGGGGAAGACGGCACGCTTATATTAGAATTATCATATATACTATAATTATCATTACTATTAGTATTACTATTATTATTATTATTGTTATTTAGTGGGGTTAGGCCACGAAGGTAGTCGGCGTAGGCCTCATCTAAGAGTCGTCGCGCGAGCCTGCGTCCCCGACGCCGGAACCGTTTTGCCGCCTGACGGCTGCCGGTCGAATTCGGGGCTGGTCGTTCGCTCACTACGAATAAGCGCCCGAATTGTAATTTCTGCTTTTTTTAGGAAAGGATGAAGAGAAAGGAAAAGAGGTGGATTATGGTTGTGAGTTTATCAGGTTTTATCAAAGGAGGAAAGTAGGGTAGATGAGTGGGCAAAAGGATAAGAGGTCTGCCATATTGGTTAACCCCTTGAAGTGGGAAATAAGTTCATTAAATATTATCCATGAACTTTGAAGGGATTAGGAATATACGATCGAGTTCAACAGCAAAGCTGTTGACCTCAAAGGGGAAGATTGAGGTTCGCCAAATTGGTGACCCTCTGTTTTATGGATTAATGTTGAATCAAATTCATCGAACATTATCGATGAACTTCGGGGAAATGAGAATAAGGAACGAGTTCATCAGAGCTAGTGAACTCAAAAGGAAGGATCGAGAGGACAATTAATAATGGTCAATGAGTGAAGCAGAAAGCAAAAAAGAGAAAAATCCGTGGATTGATACTATTGTAGAACCCGAGAGGTGCGCGTATACAATAAAAGAGGAATTCGTGATTTAAACAGGATATATATATATGTGTATATATGTAAGATGACTTATTATTGATGTGGCTGTGAGAGCTGCGGACGGCTATAGTTCGTTCGAGATGACTTGGTCTGCCTGTGGGTCCTCTGATTGTGGTGGGTGATATACGTGGAAGAACTTGTTGTGTTGTCAACTAGTGTGTGAATGTCAAGTAGTAACTATGCACTTCCGAACAAAGAGTATATGCCATATACTCTTATATCACTCAAACAAAAGTCCCCGGGCGAGGAAGCCGTTAGTGGAACGAATAAAGAAAGAGATGACTCAGAAAAGGAACTCAGAGAAAAATGAGAGCGAATCTTACGATGTCGCGGTTTATATAGGAATCCTTTCGTTCCTATGGAGTGTGCCATGTCGGTCGGTTAGGATTTTGGTTGGTGGGATCCTTTTTTTGGGCATACACTTTTTAATTTCTTGGACTTTGATTAGGAGGTTTATTATGGAGTCCGCTCCACTCACAGTCCAGGATTTGGCGAAATAGATGAAAATTGTTTACCCTGTCTGTTTTCTGTCTTAGGATTGGTCAAAATTCGAAAGGCGTTGTCGAGGAAAGGGGGATAATTAATAGGTGGGAGTTAGTTAAGATTTGTTATCCTTGTGTCGTGTGTAAGTCTTTTTTATGTTTATAGCTCTTTAGAGTTATTGAAAGCAACAAGATCCCATCATCGTGAGTGCGATGTCGGATAGCGACAAACAAAAGCTCAGTTCATAGTCTTAAAGCGTTATCTTTTCGTTTTATGATTTTTAGGCGCCTGCAACAACTTATCTCAATATGAATTCTATATCAAGTGACACCTTTAGTCACTTGTTACTATTGATTGCAGCGTTCATATCTCTGTTTACTTTTTCCTAGAGAAAGAATATTCTGTGACATTTGTTTGRTTTTCTAGAGRCCACAGGCTCTGAGCTTCAGTTTTTATTGCTTCCCAAACAACGCACCTCTCAATTGATATTTTTCTTAAGCGACTTTTATGAGTTTTTGAGAAGAAACGAATGAGTCCGTTATTCGAAAAAGGCTTAAGAATTGTAGGCAAATGGATCCCATTCGATTCTCTCGCATATGTTTAAGAATCATGATGATGACCAAATCTCTTTGAAAGAAAAGAATCGTGGAGTCCAGGACGTAACATTATTCTATACGAGTTTTTTAAAACTTTTTATATTTCTAATGGTTTTTTACCCTCAAATGATAGACATTGCGGGTTCGGGATAAGAGATTTGTAGTGTCTTTTGGCATTCGTCGAATTGAACAGAGACACTATCGCGTCTCTTGATAGAACGTAAAACGAGCATCAATAAAGCGTGAATTGGAAATAAAATCTAATGTCAGGGGACAAAAATGTAAGTAAAACTTGCAAGAGGCGAAAATTGGGACATTGAATTGTAAAAAAATGACAAATAATAAGTGTTACATCCTATGGATTCCACGATTCTTTTCTTTCGAGGAGATCTGGTCGTGACTCTCAAATATACGCGAGAGAATTAAATAGAATCCATCTGCTGACGATTGTAAGACCCCTTTTAAATGGTGGACTTATTCGTTTTCTCTTGAAAACTCATAAAAGTCATCTAAGAAAAATACAGATTGAAAGGTGCGTTGTTTTGCAAGCGATAAAACCTAAAACTCAGAGCCTATCTGTAAAAAATACTCTCTAGAAGAAGTAAACAGAGAATACGAACGTTGCAACCAATAATAACAAATGACTAAAAATGTCACTTGATCTAGAACGTATATCGAGTTAAGTCTATTAGCATTTAAAGATCGTAAAACTGAAAGATAACGCCTTAAGATCGAAAACTGGGCTTTTGTTTGTCGACCGCTCTAGTTCCGTCAAGTGACGACGGGATCCTCTTCAATAAATCTAAGGAACTATAAAAATAAGGAAGACCCACACATGACACAGAGAAAACGAATTCTAACTGACTTACTAATCGTTTCTCTTTCCTCGACAACGCCATTCGTTTTGATCAACACTAAGACAGAAAACAGACAGGATGGACAATTCCCGACTTACTTTGCCAATAGGCAATAGTAAACTCAAAACTTTGACTGTGGGTGGAACTGATTTCATAACAAACTTCCCAATTAAAGTTTGAGGAATTAAAAAGTGTATCCCCAGAAAGGATTCCACCAATCAAAATCCTAATCCACCGACATGGCACATCTCACAGGAAAGAAAGGATTCCTATATGAGCCGCGTCATAAGACACCATAAGACTCGCTCTCATTTTCTCGTTTTTTCCTTGTCTTGTCTTGGCTCATTTTTGTTTTTACCTCAATTTCTATCTTTCTATCTTTCTTTCTATCTTAAAATATTAATCATCCACTAAATTCTGCCGGCCCTTCTATCTTAGATCGCGAGTGAACCAAAGTAACCAAATGACTAAATACACACGCAGTGAATTTGCCATCCTACACGCGACCGAGGAATCTCTGTAACCAGGCCAACAAGACTCAATTCAGACACTTTGAAGGATTACCATCAACAGTGTGTCGTATCGTTTCTTATTTCTTTTTCTCGCGGATTCTTCTTTCATTTTATTTAGCTTTCGATTTTCTCTTATTTCTTCCTCTTTTATTATTATTTTCATCAGCCTCTTTCTTTCTCCCTCAATCATTTTTTAAATATTTCTCTCTCAATTCCCTCGAGTTCATTAGATCTACTGTTGGACTCGATATTTCATTTCTTCAAGTTCATTGACATTATTTGATGGACTTGATCTAATTTATCATATACCTTGAGATTAGCTAATTCAGCGGACCTCATCCTTTCTCTCGAGTTCACCAGCTCTGCTGCTGGATTCGACCTTATACCATTACTCCTCCTTCATTGATCTCATTCGATAGATTTAATCTAATCCACCATCATACCTTGAGGTTAGCTAGTATGGCGGACCTCACTTTCCCTTTTTCTACTTATTTACTTCCCTAATGCCTTTCTTCTTATTTGTATCCATTAGAATCTTATTTACAATACTTTTCCACCCCTTTCTTTTCTCTTTTTCCTTGACAGAGGCTAATGCGATTAGTTAACCTCCGTGATTATCTTTATGTTAGTGGGTGACCGATTCTTCCCGAAGGCCGAAATTAGTAGCGAAACGCTTGCGCCATTATCGGAACAGGCTCGCGCGTTGGCTGCTGGACGAAGTCTTCCATCAGTATCTTCACGACTCAGCGCCGCAAAATATTAATCATTCGATAAATTCTGCCCTTCTAGTTTAAGCGTGCCATTCCCTTCTCCAGCTCCATCACCTTCTCCTCCTCCAAATCAAATTACTTTGACGAATTCGTCGATCTTGGTCATTTGTTGCGAGAAACTTCCGTAGCGCAACTCGGAGTAGTCGAATTCATCGGCCTTGAGCATCTGGTGCGAAAATGCGAAAAAAAGAGAAAGTGCACATTCCCTTTCCTCGTTCTCGATATTATTATCATTATGATTCCCAGATATCCTAATCCCTAGATATCCTAATTACCCAATTTCCTCAACGCAGTGAGGTGTGTGTGTGTGTGTGTGTGTGTGTGTGTGTGTGTGTGTGTTTGTGTGTGTAACAGTAGAGATGAGGACCCCATAGTTCTTCACTACCACAGCATCCAAGAACTCCAAATCCTCTCTGCTGTGTATGGGAATCTGCATCCCGGTTTACCTGCCTACAATAGGCGCTCAAACTGCCCACCGCACTTCCCGACACTAAGCCAATCCAAAGCACACCAGCAACTGCACAAGTCTCGCTAGAAACAAGACTCATTTCATCAATTATTCGATGACGCAAATCCTCGAGACCTTGAGAGTCCACTTCGTAAACTTTACTCTTCAAATAACTCCATAAAAAGACGTCTAGCGTCACGTGCTAAGTCAGGCAATCGAGGAGGCCATTCAACTTGACCCCCCCCCCCCCTCCGACAATCCACTTTTGAAGATTGTCGTTATTCTGCATTGATTTTCTGCATCATTTATTCGCAAAATTCGATCGGTGGATCAAAATCATTTTCAGATAACTTCGCACTAAGTCAGATTAATGAAGAACCTGCATTTTTATCAAAAATTGTTTTTTTGCATGAAGTGACATTCGAACTTTGTGAACACGTTAATAGACATAATTGCAGGTATTGGAGCAATAAAAATCCACACTAAATTAATGAAAGGCATACACAGTATCTTCAGAAAATCAACATATAGGCAGGCATTATTGACGATACTGTAATTGGATCTTTCTTCATTAAAGATAATCTGATAGTCGACAAATATGAAACCATGCTCCAACTCGAGATTCTTCCTGCAATTCAAAATAATAATCAGAACATTTATTTTCTTTTTTTTTTGTTTCAATAGGATGGAGCACCTGCTCATTTTGTTTTATTTGTTCCTCAATTTATGAATCGAACATTTCTTTAAAGATGAATTGGGAGAGATCAAAGTTGAACGCCCCGACCACCCGACCCAACGCCGCCAGATCTCTCTCCACGGAGCCATTTGAAAAACAAAGTTCACAAAACAAAACCCCAGGATCTCGAAGACTCGCGGCATCGAATAATCGATGAAATAAGCCCCACTTCCAGCGAGACCTGCAGAAATGCAATCGCCAATGTGCACCCTAGACCGGCCAAATGTCAAAAAGCACAAGGCAAACAATCCGAGCATCCATTACAAACAAACAAAAACACACATTCGCGCACACACCAGAGAGGGCCTGGAGTCCCTAAACACCGTGGAAGCTACGAACCATGGAGTCCTCCGGTGCCGCACATACACGCACGTACGCACGCATGTAAGCACATGCCCTTTGCACACGCACACACACACACACGCACGCACGCGCGCGCGCGCGCGCGCGCGCACATACACACACACACATACACACACACACACACACAAAAGAGCAAATCCGACCGAATTGCATGCCAATGCCAGCGACACTCCAACATTGAACTTTCACAATCCGAAAAGCACTCAACGAAAAACAACTTCACCACAATCTGAAAAGCTTCCGATACCAGCCACTAGATCCTGGAACAAAAAAATTGAATGTTCTATCCAAAAAAATTAATCCGACCTTGGTAACATTACCCAAATCGCTAACACCACCAAATACATCACCTCATATACCGCCACTCCTGCACTTTTTCAGAAGTGCATACTTTCTAAGATATTCAGTCGATCCGAGACATATGGTATCTAAATTGTATGGTATTTTATATGGTATCTATGTTATATTTCATATTTTTAGGGCCATCACATTAGTTTTGTTCCATCGGAAACAAAATTAATTAGTCTTATACGGTATCTTATTTAAATTGAAGAATGCAGTAACCTTGTCATATAAATCCATCATTGGTTTAACGTTCAATGAACAACAAAAATGAAATGATTTTAAGAGCATCAGATGGACGTTAATTTTTTCATATTTTTTGTACATTCATTTGCATTAAATGCCACATGGAGCTTTCCTACACTATAAAGAATAAATAACAAATAAAATGAGTATATTAAGGGGACATTGTGTGTGAAGGTAAATGTCCATCCTTTATTTGTCCTTTATTGGCACGTGAAAGACTTTTTATAGATGTCTGTACTACAAAGACTTCTGAGTTTTTTTTAACATCACCGCCCTCCCTCCTCCCAGTTTCTATACGATCGGCCTTGATGATTTCGATTTGACAGAAATTATGTTGTCGTGGGCCAGGATCCGGACGCAATAATTCCTCTTTCTTCCCAACTCTTCTTTTCCTTCCCTATTCGCTTTTTCTTCAACCTTTTCCCTCCTTCAACAGCCATCATAAATGAAATCTGCGATTTTGCCATTTTCTTGCGCGAAAAACAAATAATTAAGGATGCGCTAAACCGGTCAAAGCTAGATCTTCGTGCTAATGTTTCTTATGTGAATTTATATACATTTCTTAAGTTCAAATTACGCGCCGAATAAATTTTCGGTCTTGAAACACAGTCTTAAGATGAACAAGAATAGTAATGCAATTAAAATGAGGTAATCGGCCTCAAATGAGCAATAAAGGGTATTAATATTCAAATGTCATTTATTAATAACAAACAAAAGTATGGACGTTTCGCCTATACTGAGGCTTCATCAGCAAAATTTGAAATGTGAAAAAAATTTGATCAATAATACATAACAAGACAATAATAAATAAATAAATAAATAAACATAAAATTCCCGAGACAAGAAAGCAAACTAAAGTCAGACATTAAAATTACAATATAACGAAATCGAATAAAAATTAGAAATAAGTAGACTTGCAGAGTTGTACAATTCTTCAGTTAAAATTAGTTTGACGTCAATAGGCGATCATTTTCATGAGCAACACTCCGGTTGTCAGTGAAATTTGCCTCAAGTCAAAGAGAGTAAAAAGAAGAACTGCACTTACGATATCTTTTAAGTTGTGCTAAAATGATTAAGTTAATATGTTAAAATGAATAAAAGTAAAGATGAAAGTGAAGCTGATAAACTTAAAACGAATGATTAACTTACGTTAAAATAAAGTGGAAACAAAAAATTAAATTATTGAGCTTGTCTGACGTATGCCGAGCTCATTGTCTTTACACCTGTCCGATTATGACTGTGACAGTTGACATTGAAGGAGCGAGAACAAGGACTCGAAACATAATAAGTGTGATCGTAAAAATTAAAGTTTAGATAGTTCAAAATGTCAAAGTAGCAATCGTCTAAGTTATCCGTTTGAGGCCGATTACCTCATTTTAATTGCTTTGCAAACACCGAGCGTTACTTATTATTATTCTTTAACTTTTTAAATTTTCAAAAATAGTAATATCATATTAAATTGATAATCATAATTTAATAATAATGATGCTAACAAGCATCTCAATCCCTTTTCCCCTCGAATATTATAAAAAGTTTGTTGCGAAAAATAATACCTCAGCCAGGGATCGAACCTGGGACCTCTTGACTTTTCGGGGCGAATGTTTTATCCATCTCGACTGAGGCATGTGATAATATTTATCGCAACAATCGGTGATGATATTTAGAATACCTCATGCTAGACCTTTTTAAATAACAAATAGAACATAGACTGGTATATGAAAACAAATAATTAAGGATGCGCTAAACCACTCTGCTCCGCTCCCCCCCCCACACAATATTTACATTTGTAAAGAAAATCGCCCCTCTCTCTCTAAATGTATTGCAATTATTCAATAATTATTTATATCTTTATTGTTTTATAAAATAAATACTATATGTTAAAATTTGTTCTCGCCTCTTTTTTATAATTAAATTTAAAGACTTCTCCTTTTTCTCCTCGCCCTCGTAAAATTGCACGTGGTCCATTCTCTAGTCATATGGATTTAGTTCCTTGACCTAAAATTAAAGAACGAATGCACCGTTCTAGACGGCGTCGTAGTATCTATATGGTCCTCATCTGGCACTTGAGACAAATGCGTTTGATTCGTGGCTCACACTATAGCGCGTTGACCCGCGAGAAAGAAATCTGAAACGTCCTTCCATACCCCGCTCACTCCAAATCCTCTCTTTTCAAAATAAAGAAAATCATCCTGGAATCTGGACGTAACAAAAGATTTTATTTACTTTCATCTTGGAATTCTTTGGTCGCCTTTAAATAAATCATTTTATTAATTACAGAATGATAGTAAGTGAAAAATTTACATAAACTCAAATCATTTCATTAAAACGGGTGAACAATCTTATGCTGCTTTTTTATTTATGTTGTATGGTTTTTTACTTACGAGAAACAGAACTTTGTCGCATTCATCTAGGCGGTGCCACTTACCGGATGAGCAACTTTTGTGTGGTGTTTGAGAAATAAAAATGAATGTTTGAAAAGTGTGGGAAGCATAATGGGATGCTCTATGCATTCTTTGTGGATTGTCTTGGAAACGTTAATACATTAAACGTAACGAAGAGCTTCTAAATATTATGTCGGTGCAAAAGTTCTTGCCGATTTTTGCAATTTTTTTATTAAAATAAAAAAATGAAACAGTATAAATTAACACGTTCACTATCACGGTCAAATTGAAGAAATCCTCGCTATGACCCATGCCTTTCTTGCAATATGCCTTTCTTTTACATAATATATATCGCACATATTTATTTATACACATATAAAACACATATATATGGATAATTAACAATTGATAATATTGTTATATTAGGGCGCCATCGCTTTCCGTTCCGTTGGTGTCGTATGGAATAACGCTCCTTAGTGACTGAGTTTGTTTGGTTTGCTGTATTCGGGAAATTCGAATATTGTATTGCTTTGACAGTTTCTGAATTGAGAGCTTCTCGTTCTTCTTAAAAAGCTTTGTGGTTTCCGTTGTTTTGCGTGCGGTTGACGGGAGAACGTACCGCGATTGCAGAGGTGCTATGTGCGGGGAGGCGCGTGAGCGCGATTGCAGAGGTGTCGTATGCGTTTGTAGCGTGCCGCGAGCGTGGCGTTCTCGACGTGAGACCGTCTTCGAGCGCGCCGCGGACGTAACAATATGAATAATCAATAACAATTGATAAACAAATAATTGATAATCAACTTGTACACATATTTGGATAATCAATATAATGTCATACATACATGAATCCGGGCTCTCTAAACGAATCACTGTGTCACACATATGTGATATGCATGATAGCGAACGTCGAAATATTTTTCATCGTTTTCCTATCTTTCTACAATTTGTTTTCTTTCACAACTGCAAAGCGTTTGAAGCGTTCTTTGTTATTAATATCGAAATCATCGTTTTTAAGTCATTTAAATTGCACACGTTCTAATGATTATAACATTTTCTATATGTCACACAAATAATTCTGCGTGCATCAGTAGCACTTTTTTTGATGAAAACAAAATACAAGACAGTGGCAAATATACTCTTTATCTGGCTTCATTTTTAATCATACTAAATGTAAAGGTATGTTGAGTAAGAAAAAGTATATGTTGACATATATGACTTGTCATGCATAAATGTTAACACACAGACAACTTACAAAAACCATAAACTTTTCTACTTGTATAATAAAATCATACTGCTGCATGTATATAGATATCTATCGACATCAGCAAGAACTTTTGCACCGACTTAATATAAATTATTGAAGCGTACGGAAAGTATATCGAAATATCTTGTTTGCATTTTGTGAAGTGTTTGAGAAAAGTAAATAAAAATGAATTTTCAAAATATATAAGAAACGTAATAGAATATATACATGTTTTCTAGTCTATTCAGGAAGCGTGTGAATATTCGAAACAATGAATCAATGGAAAATCAACAAAGTTTCTAAGAAATGTTAAATTCATTTATATTTTTTTATATTGCGAGAAGCTTTTTTATCATGGCAATTTTTATCATGGCTCAATAAGAATAAAAATCAAAAGATTTATAATACATAAGATTCATGTATGTATATATATAATCGCTATATGAAGGCTATTCTTATTATATTATATTTATTGTAATACGTAAACCTCTTACAATGACTGTAGTTCGTTGTAAGCTTATCGTAAAAGTTGATTCAATTTCAACGACGCTTGTATGGCGTTACAACAGTCAATGAGAATACAGCCTTCTCAAAGCGCAAAGGAAAGAGTGAAAACAAAAACGATGAGATGTCTACAACTGATGATTCTTTTCTTATGATTGTTTATGATTTGATGTCTTAATTAGACTATCCTTAATTAAAAAATATAATTTGCATTAATATATAGAATTAACTTTATAACATAAATAATCAATAATTTATGATCCATTTAAAAGAAGTAATATTATTTTATTCATGAATAATTATATAATCTTACTCTTATATAATATATAAATGATAAATAAGAATATATTTCACAATTAATTACTATCGTAAATAATAAGTAAGAATAGCAACATAGCCAAATTATAATTTCCGATCAACATCATGCTGTTCTGCCCAAGCTGGAAATTCTCCGATACCATAAATGAAGGCTCCCCAAGTAGGAAATAAAATAACTTGCACTATCAAACTATAAATTGCGGGGAAACATCCGACTGCTATTAGTACCCGAGTTTGTAAATGACCCGCGACGGTTACAATTGCATTCGGCGGCGTAGCGACTGGCATTCTGAATGCGTATGAACACATCAAAGTCACTGGCATCATCAGATATAATGGATGTATCTTCATTGCTACACACTTTGAAAAGCAAATATAAAGATGAACAATAATCGCGACTTTGATAAGAAAATACAGACTTAAAATAAATAATAAAACAATTGTAAAAAACCACGTTAAAAAAAAATTTTGTAGATTGCTGTAGGTAACATAAGATATAAAAAAGAAGAACATAATGTACAAAAATTACATGAACATGAACAAAAAGCGAATGTATTCAAAAATAAAAATATTATCTTTTCTAAAATTATTTACATTAATAATCGATTAAACTTAATATTAATATTAATATATGTTTAATTTTTGCATAAATTTTTACCATATGAGCGATGACAGGCAGAATTATATTAGCTGTACCAACGTTTGAAGTAAATTCCGTCAGAGTATTAACAAACAAAAGAACAATGGCCATCATCAGCACAGGAGGCAATTCCTTCAGAGGCACCAAAGTTAATCCTACTTTCATAGCAAGCCCTGAGACACTGCTGCCTTTTGAAATAGCAAATCCGCTTCCTAATAGAAATATCAACCTCCATGGCATCTTTGTCTGAATGATTTGCCAAGTAATCAGACCTTCGGACGATCTGGCTGATTGTCTGGACGCTGTAACCATATAAAGTTTCATGATTTACATAAAACCAGTAGACGATCAATTAGCACACCACTCTATCTTTTACAAAAAAGAGTCAGTAACTTGCTACTTATTCGAGTTGTAAATCTATACTTGACTTCATAATTGTGACTAAAAGTTCTTACGGTCTTTGCTGTAGAAGTGCTCAACAAAAATCGGTTCTTTTGGGATGAAAAACATTAGCAGGCATATAAAGACTGCGGGCGTCGAATCCGCCAACATTCTATATAGAGATTATGTTAGAAAAAAGAGTTTATCATGAAAAATATATCCATACAGCACATAAACATTGAATTAACATTTCAGAAATTGCAATATTGTAAATGCAAAATTGCAATATCGTGAATGTTGCAGCAACATATTGCTCCCAAACTTCAATATCATGATTGATCTCAATATCAATTTATTCAATATCATTTTAACGTTGCAATATTAACAATCAATATAAAAAAATCAATAAATTCAATATTGAAAAAAACATTCACACTTTAACATTCAACATTACAACATTCTCAGCAACATTCTATGCTGTATGCAATAAATATTTCAAAATAAAAGAAATATAAGTTGCACTCGTTGCACAGCACTATATAAAAAAGTGATCAAGAACAAGCAAATTAAAGATTATAAAAATTAAATATTAATAAGTTTCTAATAATTAGAAAGGAATATGTTTCGAGTATACTTATCTCATACAGGACACTAATATTGAATCAATATCTCAGATACGTTAAATTGCAACATTGCGGCTGCTGCAGCAACATCGCAAAATGTAGATTCAACGTTGAAAAACGTCTAATATCCGTCTTACAGATGTTGCCATTCAACATTGATTCAACATTTATTCAATATCATACAATTTTCAAAAATTTTAAATTTCTAAATTAATTTTTACACCAAACTAAACAAAATACTGTTAAAATACATTTTATTTATTTTCACCTTAGAGCCCTTGAATCATTTCTAAGAAATCATTTCATTAGAATACGAGCGAAGCATCTCATAGTACTACTCTTTTATTCTATCCTGTGTGGTTTTTACTTACGAAAAATAATATTCCGCTATGTCTGTCTGGTGGCGTTCTGCTCCTGAGTGAGCAATTTTAATATCAATTTGTTCAATGTTCCAATATTGCAGCAATGTTAACAATCAATATAGAAAAATTAAACAAAGATTTTTTTAACGCTCGCAATTTTTGAATATAACAAATAGATGTGTAGAAAGGTCAAGGGAACGAGCACAACAATTTAGATGGTAAAAAATTGAAATTAAATATATTTCAAATATACCACAATAATTAGCAAAAAACAAAACGTTTCGACTTTAACTTACAAGGGAACCTCGCGAACTCGAAAATTCTGATTTTGATGAAACTTTATACACATGTGGGGGGGGGGGTAAATAGATGAATTTAGAAATCCGTTGCAGCCCAAAAACGATTCTAAAGGGTGAAACCACCCCCTATATGAAGAGGAGTTTTTTACATTTGACGATATATCTTGAAAATTATTCGAGATATCAAAAAATGTTTCATACAAAAGTTTTGTGATATAAACATCTCTAATTAATCACATAAATAAAAGTTTAAAAAAATAATTTTTTAAATAAATTTGTTTTAAATTTTTTGAAAAAAAAAATTTTTTTTTTATTTTATTTGCATTGTTAAACAGAGGTAATTTTACCATAAAACTTTTGTATGAAACATTTTTTTATATCTTGACTAACTTTCGAGATATATCGAGAAAAGCAAAAAGGCGCTCTACATGTAAGAGATGGTTCCTTCCCTTAGAATCGCTTTTAAGCAGCAACTAAAATTTTGCAATTTTATATATTTATTCTCCTACATGTATGTAAAGTTTTATCGCAAAAACATCTTCATTTAATTACATGAATACAATTTTTAAAAAATAATTTTTTTCAAAAATTTATTTTTTGAATCTCTTATGTAAATTGTAAGCGATTATGAAAGCTGTTGAATATGTTTAATATATTAGTAGAATGATTGAATGGTGCTGCCAAAATTATCTCATCGAGATACCGATGATAAAACGAGAGATTTAAATTAATGTTATTTAATGCTTTTTCCTCAAGATCTTGCAATACGATGTCTGCGATGATTGGAGACAAAGGAGTATCTAACTAAGAATAATTGGTTCATTAACCTTACTAATACTCCAATTCCATCATCGGTATCGACCCTTTTACAATTGGGATGTAATTTTTGTCTCCCCATAGATAATTAAAAAAAAAAAGCAATATACGAATTTATTAAAGATTTGGAATGCCATAACCGTCATTTCAGTGACACAAACAAAGCAAAAATTCGCAATACGGTTCCTTTTTTCATCGCTTTATACATAAGAAAGCCAGTGAAAATGTAATAGAAAAAACACTTTCTTCCCTCGAAAAATTAACTAACTCCTTCTGCAAAATAACCCTGACATCATTTTCACTCGAGCTGATAAAGGCAATGTCACAATAGCTGTAAACAAAACAGTGTACAATAAAAAAATGGAAGAGCTATTACAAGCCAATAACACTTATGAAATTGTCAAAAAGAACCCTATAAATAGCATAGAGAAAGAAATAAATTTCATAATAAAACAATGGTTTCAAGAGGAATTTATCTCTAAGCAAACATATCTTTCTTTACACTCGACAGATTCTAATTTACCCAAAGCTTATGGTCTTCCAAAAATCCATAAAGTAAACTATCCACTTAGAATTATTGTGTCCTCTATCAACACTGCTCTTTATCTTTTGGCTTCCTTTTTACACAAAATTATTTTTAATTATGATAATATATAATTATGATTATTATGTAATAGCCTAAATCATGATGAGAAACGAGTTAAAAATAGTTTCGAATTGTACAAATCTCTTTCAAATAAAACTATCAACGATACTGATGTCTTAATATCACTAGATGTAATATCTCTATTTACAAATATTCCTCAAGATCTTGCAATAGAGAGCATTTTAAATAGATGGTCATTAATAAGAAAAAACACGAACATATCGATGGAGGACTTTATTTTAGCTATAGAATTTGTTCTATCATCTACTTACTTTACTTTTAATAAAATTATATACAGATAAATCTTTGGCACCCCTATGGGCTCTCCTATGTCTCCAATCATCGCAGACATCGTATTGCAAGATCTTGAGGAAAAAGCATTAAATAACATTAATTTAAATCTCTCGTTTTATCATCGGTACCTCGATGAGATAATTTTGGCAGCACCATTCAATCATTCTAATATATTAAACATATTCAACAGCTTTCATAATCGCTTACAATTTACCATAGAATTTGAAAATAATAGAAACATAAGATTCCTAGATCTCTCGTTGAATGTAGTTGACAACAAAATAAAAATAGATAGGTTCCATAAAAAAACTTCCTCAGGCAGATTTCTCTCTTACTTGTCTAATCATCCTCTGTGCCAAAAAATGGGAACCATTTATAACCTGATAGATAGAGCAATATTACTATCACATCCGGATTTCCAAGAAAAAAACATTGAACTCTGTATAAAATAACTTCTCGAAAATGGCTATCCATTGAATTTAATCTTCCAAAAAATCAACGAGAGATTGAAGAAACTATTCAACAAAAAATCTATTGCAGACTTAAATAAAAATATTGCGACGCACAGTACCGACATCACTGACTCTGTAACCAAAAAATATTTTGTAATTCCTTACATACGTAATATCTCCGAAATTATTACATCTATTATCAATAAATCGCTTTTTACAGTTAGTTATAGAGGTTTAAATAAATTGGACAGGATCATCAAAGTACATAAAGACCAAACGGAACATCAACACAAGAACAATGTAATTTATAAAATTTATTGCAAAAATTGTAACGCGTCATATGTGGGCCAGACAAAAAGGGAATTGAAAACTAGAATCAGAGAACACTATAATAACATTAAGTTAGATGATTTCAGACACTCGGTAGTCACACAACATATGATCAAACATAATCATGCTTTCGATTGGAAGAATGTGAGAATTCTTGATTCGGAATCAAATTATAATAAACGATTGATCTCTGAGATGTTACAGATCAAGGAACAATCTAATGGAATCAATTTAATGAAGGACACCGAGTTTTTGAATGATTCGTATTATTGTTTACTTGATATCTTGTCCAAAAATAATTTGTGAAACTATCTTCAAACGACCGACAAATGATTTTATTATTAAAAATTTTACTAATTTGTTACGCTCGCCCCCAGTCGCACATTAACTTTCGCAACGTTCGTACGTGCTCTGTGACTCTTGTCCGATATATACACATCTTTACACAATTTTTCTCTTGTAAGTTTTATCTTTTTACAATTTTCACTGTATAATTTAACGTTTCTTTTTTATTTATACACAGTTTTAATTTCCGAGATATTACTAACCATACGACTCACAATTTTGACTCTTCTCAAATTTTATCATCTTGACTCCGCTCTTTCTCACTTACGAACGAAAAAAAAGGGATATATTTTTATAAATAATTACTGATTTTCTCTGTTAACCGACTTAAAGAAACGTTATTTTATTATCGCATATTGTTGCTCTAGTTATAAATGATGTAACCGACCTCAGATGTGGTTAGTCAATTCGTTGTGAGTTATCGCTTAATTTTAGTCTGTTTACATCTTTTATTTATACACTTATGTTTTAATTACTTACACAGCTGAAGATGACTAAGTTAAAGTCGAAACGTTTTGTTTTTTGCTAATTATTGTGGCATGTTTGAAATATATTTAATTTCAATTTTTTACCATCTAAATTGTTGTGCTCGTTCCCTTGACCTTTCTACACATCTATTTGTTAGAAAAATTAACATAGACGTAACGTTTTAATGTTGAAAAACATGCACATTTAATATTCAACATTACAATGTATCTTTTCAACGTTCAGTACTGTATAAGTATTATTAGTCTTGATTAGCATGAAATAAATAATAAAAAAATAATGGAGATATAATACATAATAGAGTTAAATTTAAAAAGTTTAACAATAAATTAAAAATAAACAAATTGCAAATTTTAAATAAAATATAAAAAAGTTGTGTGTTAAAATAATCTATAGAAATAATAACATAAGGATAATAAGATGTCAAAAGTTAGATAATAATGTAAAATTATAATGTTGACACGTCCCAGGTAAAGAGAATGCAATTGTTTCGCTGGAATATTTAACCCTTTCAGTCACAGTGGGACGCTCAGCTCCCATCTAAAAAAAATTTCCATGTTCTAGCATTATCATAGTTTATTCACAACTTGAAACGATCTTTGTTAAATCCAGGCATGCATACGCACATACACGCACACACAAACGCGCGAGTTTCTTTATTTGCACATATAACAGAAGGAAAGCGGAAGGAGAACGGAAGGAAAACGGAACAAAATGGATATACCTTTCTCTCCATACACGGACGCATACGCGGCCACACACCCACCCACCCACCCACCCACATACACATACACACACGCACGCACGCACCGCGTTATTATAATTAGACTACACAAACACACGAACACTCTCTTGTACACACACGCGCGCGCGCGCGCGCGCGCCCGCACGCGCACACGCACACACACACACACACACACACACACACACACACACACACATATATATAAGGATAGAGATATCAAATATTTTCTAAAAACCATTTGCGATATCATATTAGAGACCTATCCACCACACACGGGCACTCATACGCACAACACACTTACCCACCATGCACACACACACACACATCCTCAGATTTGTGATCAGCGACCCTAATAACCCCCGAGTAACAAGATTCGGCCAGAATCTTCGAATTTTAATAGTTTTTTAGGTTTTCACATCCGCCATATTAGATCCGCCATTATGGATATAGAAATTTTCAAATTCTGACTTCGGATTTGTGATCAGCGACCCCAAAAATCTGCGAGTAACAAGATTCAAGCCATAATATTGAGTAGAAAAATGTGTGACTCAAAGGTTTGTAAATATATATAATAAGCGTAAGTATTGAGTAGGCGATTGTAAAGTGAAAAGAAGAAGGGGAGCGGCGAATTCAAAACTTGTGTTATTATATTTTCTTTTTTTCCTTTTATTTATTTTAATTTTTTCACGTAAATAAAATCGCAAACCTTACTGCGTATCTACAAATTTCATTCAAGATTATCCGTGGGTTCTCGATTTTGGGCATGGTCTTCGCGGGATTAGACCTTGTCATAGGAGCTCAGAGGAGATAGAAGCAAGAATGGGCCCACACGATCCATCAGGTCCGTTCTATCAAAATAAGTGAGATGGGCGTTTCAAGTAGGAAGATTAGGAGTAAAGAGTGACACCCGAGTTAGCGTAGATCCTCCTTATACGTTTAAGCTATTTCCGTCCTGAGCGACACCCTCGACGCGGCATTTCAAACTTGATACTCTAGAATATCTGGCGTGTTGTGATTTTAATGAAAGGGGGAGAGAAAGTGAGATAATGGCCTGATAGCTCGAGAGAGAAAGAAATTTTTTACCTTGTGTTGCGAAGAGAGAGCAGCAGTGTATGTAAGCGAGTGAAAAGTCGCGCGATACATTAGAGAGGATACTGGAGAAATTCTTAATGTTAATAATTAGATTTCCATAGGTAGTGAAGCGATGTTGTGTTTATGTATCCGTGCACGTGCCCGTGGGAGATGGTAATACTCTGATCTTTTTTTGTAAGCAGGAAATCAGTGAAAAAAATGGAGCATCGACGGAAGTTGGGTGCGCTTGAGAAGCGCTTGGCCATAAAGTGAGGGAAGGTGAAGGCGCCCCGGGGGAAGTGCTCTGACATCAGGAATGAAAGATAGATAGATGGATAGATAGAGAGAGAGCGAGAGAGAGAGAGAGAGAGAGAGAGAGAGAGAGATTGATTGATTGATTGATTGATTGATCTTTACTTAGCTTTCTCAGCTATTTTCATGTACGTTTTGACTTACATAATTTACAATTGTAAAATATGCGCTTTTAGCTTTCTTTTCAACAAATCGAGCCTATCACAATTTTTATTTCCGCTGGTAGAGCGTTATATATTTTTACTCCCTCGTAAAATAGACTTTTCTGCGCGCTCTTTGTTTTTCTAAATTGAAGTTCAATATTACCCGCTTGTCTCGTTGCTCTTGCGCATTCATTCCCTACTATCTGTAACCTATCCCTTAACTAAGTCGGTAGCAAGTCGTTTAATATTTTAAAAATAAATATACATATATTATATCACAACTTTTGTCTTACTGACATTAATTGCAATGCTTCTAGCATGTCTTTCACTTTGGTATACCTATCACATTGCAGTATTACCCTCATAGCTCTGTTTTGTGCTTTCTGCAGTTGGATTATCTGCGTCTCCCCCATGCCTATTGATAGCGCCGCACAATACTCAAAGTGAGGAGTTATAATTATCTTATAAATACATCTAGTATACACTGATATATAATTACCTACTCTATTTAAAAAATTCGTTTTCTTACCTATTTTCTTCAACATATAATTGCAGTGATCTTGAAATCGAAGTCTGTCGTCTATAATGCCTAGATATTTCATGGTTTCTACTCGCTCAATTTCAATTCCATTCAGACATTTGAAAATAGTATTACCTCTCAGTTCTTTTCGAATACTTCTAACTATCATATATTTCGTTTTACTTGCATTCATTTTTAATTTATTTATATTCATCCAATGTTCGATTATACTAAAAAACGTATTCAATTTTATCTCTAAATCCGCGCTACTTTCTCCACTTACATATATAAGCGTGTCATCTGCAAACATTTTAATATTTTGCACCCTTCTGGACAGACTTTGATTATGTCATTTATATATATTATAAATAACAACGGTCCTAGTATCGAATCTTGTGACACTCCGTATTCTGTTGTCAGCAATTTAGACCATGTACTATTAAATCGCACCAGCTGTTTCCTATTATTCAAATATGATTTGAACCATTCTACGACTCTTCCCCTAATTCCATATCGATACATTTTATCTAATAAGCTTTCTCTGTCTATTGTCTTAAATGCTCTCTTGAGATCCATGAATCACTCTTACCATTCTTCCTTCACTTATTATTAATTTCCATTCGTCAATGACAGTTTGTATTACTAATGTTTTTAATTAATTTTGTATACATTATAGGAAACGTTGTCAACAAGATAATTCTTGTGAAGAACATCATCAACAATAGAAGTCGTACACGTTTAGTGCAAATATTTATATAAGAATAATGTTTAATACAGATATTTTAAAAGCAACGAATATTTCATATAAGAGATTCAAAAAATAAATTTTTGAAAAAAATTATTTTTTAAAAATTATATCCATGTAAATAAATAAAGATGTTTTTGCGATAAAACTTTACATACATGTAGGAGTATAAATATATAATTTACAAAATTTTAGTTGCTGCTTAAAAGCGATTCTAGGAGAAGAAACCATCTCTCACATATAGAACGCTTTTTTGTTTCTCTCGATATATCTCGAAAGTTATTCAAGATATCAAAAAATGTCATATAAGAGTTTTATGGTGGAAGTACTTCTGTTTAACAATACAAATAAAATTTTTTTTTTAATTAAAAAAAATTTATTTAAAAAATTATTTTTTTTAATTTTTATTTGTGCGATTAATTAGAGATGTTTATATCATAAAACTTTTGTATGAAACATTTTTTGATATTTCGAATAATTTTCAAGATATATCATCAAATGCAAAAAATTCCTCATAAGGGGTGGTTTCATCCCTTAAAACCGTTTTTGGGCCGCAACGGATAATTTCTAAATTCATCTATTTACCCCTCCTACATATGTGTAAAGTTTCATCAAAATCAGAATTTTCGAGTTCGCGAGGTTCCCTTGTAAGATGAGATAATTGCGAAGGGAATTTTGATTATTTCTTACATCTTGCGTCGCTCGCGTACGTTCTGCCTTTGGCTCTGATCGTAGCGGTGGAGTACAGGTCTCGGACGTTTTACCCCTGCTGACCGACAACTGAGTGGTCTCTCACTAGCGACTGATCGCGATCTATAATGCCCGTTGATTTCTTACAGTTTCGCGTTCAATTGTTTTCTGTCGAGTGACTACGTTTGATTTCTCGGGATTGACTATGTTCAAGTACTACTCGGAGATTGACAAATGTATAACACTCGATTGCTTTTTGCTGAATACCGATTGTCGATTTTGGCAAGCTTTTTTGGTGATAAGGACATAAAGGGAGGCCGTGGAAAACATGTTCTTTGCGAAGTTTTTCGAAGATTGAGCTTCTTTTTTGGAAGCTTCTTTGTTCGAAGTTCTAGAACCTTCCGATATCACGCCGAAAATACGTGACTTACTCGCGTAGTACTAGTGATTCTATTCAAGAGATTTCAGGAATGCGTACGCACAATCAACAAGTGATTTCGTATGCAAATCATCATATAATCCCTGTAAGAACGAATTATTATATTTGACGGAAAATTTACAAGATTATCGAGATGACAAAAGAAAAAGGAAATGAAATTATTATGGTCTCCATTTGCTGCTTTTAACGGGCGCTTAATGGTGATTGCAAAATTTGTTTAATTAGTACGCGAGCGTAAAGCGTCAGCCAGACGGCCGGCGCGATATAATAAAAAAAAATTTTTGAACGCTAGAACGCACATAACAATTCTTAAGAATTATTTACTCAAATAATAAGTTAAACAAATTCCAAAGATTAGTGATGTAAAAACTTGTTGATAATTAATTCGTTAGCGGCTAGAATCATGTTAAATACAAATGATAAGAAAGCGCAGTGGAAAGATAAAATTGTAATATTAAAAAAAAATAATTAATTGAAATTAATTAAAACAGAAATTATTTAGAAGTATCTAGCAGTTTGTAGTTGGTTTTTTATTTCTATTAAGAGCCCTTCTCAATCTAGAATTGTCAAAAAATCGGTTTTTTTTTTTTAATAAATCGATATATCAAAGTGTGTAAAATAAAACCTCATAAGATTATTGTCAGATTCTGACTGTAGAGAAAGTTATTTACGATCAAAATGAGCGATGCACAAAGCGCGTTTAAGCCTAAATCGAAGCTGTGAGGTATTAGCATGTGAAAGCAGACAAACTGAAGAATCTCAGTACTACAAAGAACAAGAAAAATATGGATAAAGACGTTGTATGGCCCAGGAACAGCTGATTGAAGGTAGAAACTAAATTTTTTTTATGTTGCTTTGAACATTATCAAACTTTAAATGCGTTTTTTCGAAATTATGTTTTTGAAATCGCCGTTGTAAAACTCCCATACTAATTCGATTAACTTGAAATTTAATATGCATGTTTGAATTAAGTGTCGCTACTACAAGAACTAAGGATTTTATGATAACTTGAACAGTTTTTTTAATTTACAATGAGAAAGCACAAAATTTTTAGCGAAAAAAATAACTATTTTCCTTACAACACCGTCATTTAATTATTATTTTTCAATTTTTTTTAGTGCAGTTAAGAACTCATTGCTAATTGTAAAAAATTTTGATTTTCTAGTTCTATTGGGCAACAAATTTTTTACAACGGTGGAGACCTCGGAAATTTTAGCACCATTGTACCTTGGATTTCGCCTATATTATACATAATATTTAAGCGACAAATACGTAAAACTTATGTTAAAATGTCAATAAAAAAGACCTTAAACTATTACACACTTTGATTTCACCGTTTACAAATCACCTTTGAAAAACACTCAATTATACGTCCTCTAGACAAAGAAGGACCCTTAATTTGACGACTGTACTTTTGAAATTTAAATACAAAAAAATTTGCTCTTGCCGTCGGCATATAATGACAAAAACTACCGACCTACTAAAAAACTACTTATGAATATGTGAGTCTGGTCGATAACTGCTGGTTCAGTGAACTTACGTATACGTGAATCCAGCCGATAACCGCTTAATGAACTCACGTATACGTGAGTCCGACCTTCAAAGTGTCAAGTTCTAAAGATGCGTTGTAATGCAGTTAAGATTTGCAATCTATTCATTTTTTCTTTAAAACTATTAAAACTTTTTAAATTTTAATTAACTTTATTATGTATTATATCTTTATTATTTTCTGATTATTTATTTCATGCTGATGAAGATTAGTCAAAACATATACTTTTTTATTTATTAGAGAATAAACTTTAATTAATATTTTTAATTTTTAAATCTTTAATTTTTATTATCTTTAATTTCCTCATCATTCATTTTCCTTTTCATATAGATATTCCAATTTGCTAACGCTTGCAAGAAAATTAATTTTTAATGTCAAAATTTATTAAAGAATGTATAAATAAAAAAAATCGCTTTAATCTTATTTGTTTCTTATTCACCAACTATATAAATATAAATTTTTGGACTTACACATCCGTTAGAATTTCCGACCATCCACGAACGAATCCAGGAGCTCTAAATATCCATAAAAATATACATCCCATAAAAAGCATTGCAACAGAGATCTCATGAAATGTCATAGGTCCTAGATTTTTAAGATTTTGACTTATCACCTGCGAAAACCAATACATTTATTTATCAAGAAATTGATTGCAAATAAATTTTTGAAGAATGCAATATATTTTTATCAATTACGTAATTAAAACTTAAAAAGACAAAATAATAATTTTTTTTTGTATAATATTTTATATTAAAAAACAGAATTTTGATTAAAAAAATTTTTTATTATGCCATAATTTTGAAAAATTTACACTTAAAGTTTAAAAAAGTGAATTAAACTTAGCTAAAATATATTTAACGTATTAAAAAAATCTTATTTAACTTAAAATACAATGACTTTTAATTATACTTTTTAACTATACTAGAAAAAATTTAGATAATTATTTTATACAGGGTGTGTCAAAGATTCCGGGACGGTTGGATAATTTGAAAAATACGCACCACAGAGAAAAATGATCTGGATCAAAGTTGTAGGATTTTTCCCGGACAATCCGATGATGACCTTAGATTTGACTTTGCCCATGACTTTCAAGGTCATTTCAAGGTCAAGTCCGTTTTTTCAAATGGGACCCCATACTTTTGACGCCAGTTAAGGCAAGGCTAGTTACTGTCCAGTCAGTTAAGGCAAGACTTATTATCGTCCAGCCAGTTAAGGCAAGACTCGTTACTGTCCAGCCAGGTAAGGTAAGACTTATTATCCTCCAGCCATTTAAGGCAAGACACTTTCCAGCCAGTTGAGGCAAGACTCATTACTGTTCAGCCAGTTAAGGAAAGTATTGGTGGTATCTGTTTAAGAACAGGTTTTTATCGTGCAGCCAGTCAAAATTATTTTAATAAGTGTTCAAACTGTTCTCCGTTAACCTCTTGACAGTAACCCAATCGATTATGAAAACTATGGATTTGCATTTGCAAAATACTCAGCTGGGATAATAGCACATTCGTCTAGTATGCGTTGTCGTAATTGTTGTAAATTTTGAGGCTTAGTTTTGTACACCCTTATCTCCCATCTTTGAGATAACCCCACAAAAAATAATCAAGTGGACTTAAATCGGGTGACCTAGCTGGCCACTCAATGTATCCTTTCCGCCCTATGCATCTATCATTAAAAACGACGTCTAAATAATTGCGCACATTTCTTCCATAGTGTGGTGAAGCGCCATCTTGTTGAAAGTAAGTATGCTCAAAGTTTTGGCCAGTTATCTCCAGTATTCTAGGGACTATTTCATTGTGAAGCATGTCCTCATATTTTTCGGAATTCAAATTTCCTTCAATAAAGAATGGACCAATTATTTGATCGTTTAGTATTTCAAACATTTAGCTTCTCGGGATATTGCGTGTTATCTTCTCGCTTCCAATGAGGATTAACATTATCCCAATATCTGCAGTTATGCCTATTCAAAGTACCGTTGAGCTCAAATGTTGCTTCATCCGAGAAAACTATGTTAAAATGAAAGTTCGAATTGTTATCGATCCGTGCCATCATATTTTCACAAAACTCAACTCGACGATCGAAATCGTCTTTGTTTAATTCATGTACACTGTAATTTTGAATGGATGGAATTTATTTTTCTTTAATATTCTATGAACTGATTTCATACTTATGCCATGCTCTTGAGCAGCTTTGCGAAGAGTACAATGAGGGTCTTCCACGATTGATTGTAAAATGTACAATGATTTCTCTTCGATTGTGGCTGTAATTGATCTTCCTGTTCGTCGCTCTTTAACGCTGCCAGTATTCTCAAAACGTTTTATTGTACGTTTGACAGTTAATTTTGATATCGGGATCAATCCATTTCTAAAAGTTTCATTAAAAAGATCTTTTACCTGCATAAAAGATCGTCTGACCCCACCCCAACCTCGCATCATTAAAAGAGAAATCCTTTCTTTCTCAGAGTGTCGCTGCATTATGATTTATGAGTAAATCGTGCAGACGATGGATTATGAATTACAGCTACTAACTATCAACGAGAATTGCTCGAAACGTAGTCTTAAGTGAATGTTCTTCAACTATCCCCAAAAGGACTGTTGAAGAAACAATCACTGCAGCTGATGTAATGACCCGCTAACTAACATAGGAAAGAATATTGGAGTCTAAGTTGACAATAAAAGTTAATGCGCTTTAGCTAATGAAAAGAATCAACGAAGAAATCAACACTGCTAACGGTGTATCTAACAGCTTGCTACTTATTGAAAAAGAGATGTTGAATAAGCAGTTAACGGCAAAAGTAAATTTTCTCAAATTTCCTAAAATAGACGATCGAACAACTATCACTGCACAAATGCGAAGTTTCAGAATAAAATACTTTAAGAACGACAGTTAGATAAGAGGTTAACGCTGAAATATGATTGTTCCTATCGACAAGCAACTACGTGAATAGGGCCGCCAAAAAATCAAATAATATACCTCATAAATCAAAAATGAGATGTACATCAGACTTCAGTAACTTGGTTTAATGACTTACACTATCGGACATCAGGAATCAATGTTATTTAACTTTGATTACTGTCAGCCATGAATGGTCAACAGTGAAAACTGATTACGTTGGATACTTACGGCCATCACTAGTTGGTCACTATCTGTCATAAATAGTGGTCACATGTAGTCACAGCTGGTCAAAAATTGGTTGGGTTGGGTACATACGATCATAACTTATCGGAACTATTCAGAAGCGTTGAACGTTGGTCACGATCTGTCATGAATGGTCATAGATGGTCACAGGTGGTCACATATGGTTAAAAGCGGTCAAAACCGGTTAGGTTTTGTATGACCATCCTTAGTCGAAACTAGTCTAATGTGTTCAAATGCGGTCAAAAGTTGTTTCGTTGGATACATCGGTAATCACTGGTCAATTCTATTTTTAGATCAAGGACATATTAGATCGCAAAATTTTCCGCTCTTTTCATTTCCGGCGTCAAAAGTATGGGGTTCCATTTGAAAAAACGGACTTGATCTTGAAATGACCTCGAAAGTCATGGGCAAGGTCAAATCTAAGGTCAACATTGGTCGGATTGCCAGGGAAAAATCCTACAACTTTGGTCCAGATCATTTTTCTCTGTGATGCGTATTTTTCAAATTATCCAGCCGTCCCGGAACTTTTAACGCACCCTATATAAGAGACCTATCTTTAGTGACTTTGACATATGTTGTCAAAGTCATCACCTTAAGTGATTTTCAAAAGGTTAGCTGTCGCATCGCTAAATAATCATTGATCAAAAAGGAATTTGAAAAATTTCTGAAATATATCATGCGGAACAGTACAATTAAATTTCAATTCTAGACTTTTACACTTTTTCCCTCGCTTGCAATGTGAAATAGTAGCTGTATGTTATTTCGATATTAATAAATTTATTTTTAAATGCAAATTTCAATATCATAAGTAAATTAATAAATTTTTTGAAATAATGATCACATTGTATCTTATTAATAATGATTCTGTAATAAATAATAATAAAGGTGAAGAATAACAAGGCTACTGGGAGTCTAGGCGCAAGTGATGCGCAAAACAATTATAAATTAATAATTTAGACACTTGATATTAGTGTGATGTAATCTTCTGCATGTTGTATTTTGAACGTTTCGGTTCAGCTTTGAGCCATCCTCAGCAAAGGTAATACATAATAGTTACATAATCATCAAATTATTTGTCACATGGGATGAGATCTGCTTTGAACAACTGCGAATCATGTCTTTCAAAGCCAATGATCGATAAAGTGAGTTGTTTATATTGCCTGTCTAAAATTGATGTCATTAATCGTATCAAGAAGATGATTTTATTTTTGTCAAATTTGAATCTCAACAAACACTTATCCAGGCAACAAAATACAAGAAGTAAAAACCATTGACAATGCAACCGTTGCATTGAAATCTTCGGAGACAAACGCATATTATAAAAAAAAACAGTTCTTGGTTTGATAGGTTCCGATAATTCGATGAAGAAACGGGTCACTGAATGTGTTACTTTCCTACAGTCACTACGTCTATACTATCCTACGTTTGTCTTACATACATCTTAATAAATTTGAAACCGTTATTAAGGAACACAAAGACAGCGTACCTAATATGTTACAAACGAATGTCGTATAAATTATCATGCAAGGATTGTGGTGCGACGTATGTAGGACAAACTTGCAGAACATTGAAAACCCGGATCTCTGAATACAGAAATCACATTTTACAGAAATACGACTACACATTCGGTTATTACTGAACACAGACTTAATTTTTCTCATGATTTTCATTGGAACAATGTTGAAATTTTGGATAAGGAAAGATATTTAACAAAGCGGTTGATTTCGGAGATGATTCATGTAAAGCGCCAACAATAGTCATAACTTACAATCGGACACCGAATGTTTGGATGACGACATCATTTCCATTTTAAATAAACTATAATAACTCTACTTTTTTAAAAAAATTTTGACTTTCTTTTCTTTTATTTATTTATTTATTATGGATGTCTTCGACCTACAGTTTCAAATAGAAACTTTAGTTTTACATATACTGTGGCCGTGTACACTTCAAACATTTAATGGTTTCTTCATCGAATTATCGGAATCTATCAAACCACGAACTATTTTTTTATAATATGCGTTTGTCCCCGAGGATTTCAATGCGTTTATCGATGGTTTTTATTTCTTGTATTCTGTTGCCTGGGTGAGTGTTTGTTGAGATTCAAATTTGACAAAAATAAAATCATCTTCTTGATACGATTAATGACATCAATTTTAAGTAGGCAATATGAACAATTCACTTTATCCATCATTGGCCTTGAAAGATTCGCAATTGTTCAAAGCAGATCTCATCCCATGCGACAAATAATTTGATGATTATGTAACTACTATGTATTACCTTTGCTGAGGATGGCTCAAAGCTGAATCGAAACATTCAAAATACAACATGCAGAAGATTACATCTAGTAGTCAAGTGTCTAAACTATTAATTTATAATTGTTTTGCGCATCGACACCCGCGCCTAGACTTCCAGTAGTCTTGTTATTTTTAACCTTTATTGTTTTTTAAAATCGAAAGTCTTTACTATTCTTATTTTTAATTTTTAAATAAATAATGACAAATAAAATTATTGAGTAAAAAATAATATTTGGTTTTTCAATTATTTTTTGTAAGGAGAATGTAGAATAGTACTCCATACAGCACAAAATATTGAAAGAACGTTGTAAAGACATTGCAATGTTGAATATTGAAGTGTGAATGTTTTTTTCAACGTTGAACATAAGTTCATTTTTCTATATTAATTGTTAATTATTATATTGATTTTATGTTTCTGCAACATTGAAACAACATTCAACAAATTATTATCTTTTGAAATAAATTCTTCACTAAAATTGTTCTCCCGGGAGTAATACGCTGACTGATAGTCGCGTCGGCGCTTTGTTTTCTCATGTTTAAAAAACACAGGATAAAAGGTGTAGCATAATAACATCTTTCATCTGTGTTTTAATGAAATAATTTCTAAAGGTTCCAAGATGATAAATCAAATATATTCTAATGGTTTTGCTTAACTTTGTGTAGAAAATAATATAAAGATCTAATATCATTAAATATATAGATAGTACATTTTGGGAAAGCAGAAGAAGCAATTTTTTAAATATTGATAAAAAAATCAATATTTTTTTTATTTAGATTTTTTAAACAATTTAAAAAATAATTTTATACGTTTATTTTATTCCATTTTTTTTTAAATATAAAATATATGTAATATGAAATCTACATTGCTAAATACATTGAATACATGTTGAATCAATATTGAATTGCAAAGTTTGTAAGACAGCGTTCAATGGACATTGAACGCTTCTGCAATGTCATTTTAATGTTGAATTCACATTTTGTGGTGTTGACGCAATATTTGCAATGCAATTCAACGTTTTTGAGACAACATTAGTATGCTGTGTAGATACAATTATAGGCGTTGTTTCACTTCGTAAACAAGGATGGGATGAGATGGATTACGCTTTGCATGTAAAGTTGTAAACTCATGTGAAATTTCATTTTGGGTGGAAAGTTGGAATCCCATGTGGAACATATTAGTAAAATGTATGCGTGGGGATGCAGTTTTTCTCTTCCCCCCTCTACGGAAGAGCTGCATCACTGAAAAAGTAGACAAATAGATTTACATAGGAACCTCGTTKCATGTAAAAAATTGTAAACTCATGTAGAACCTCGCTTTATATGGATTTACAACTTTTTATGCAAAGTGGTGTTCTATATATGTGTTTACAACTTTTTATGCAAAGCGATATTCTATATATGGGTTGTTACGTCCTGAGGACTCCACGATTCTTTTCTTTCAAAGAAATCTGGTCGTCGTCATGATTCTTAAACATATGCGAGAGAATCGAATGATCTATTTGCTTACAATTCTAAAACCTCTTTTTGAGTGATGGACTCATTCGTTCCTTCTCGAGAACTCATGAAAGTCGCCTAAGAAAAATATCAATTGAGAGGTGCGTTGTTTTGGAAGCAATAAAAAACTAGAGCTCAGAGCCTGTGGTCTCTAGAAAATCAAAACAAGTATCACAGGATATTCTTTCTCTAGAAGAAGTAAACAGAAATATGAACACTGCAATCAATAATAACAAGTGACTAAAAGCATCATTTGATATACAGGGTGAATCATTTTAATCTATGGACCCGAATATCTTCCAAATTACGGTATCTACAAAAAAATGGTTTAATAAAAGTTAAATAAAAGTTAAATAAAAGTTGACCAGGACAGAGGGGGTCGTTTAATTGTACCATTGGTTTTGACCTTGAGGTCAATTTTGAAGGTTATTTCAAGGTCACAATGGTTTTTTAAAACGGGACACCCTATTTTTGACTGCGGATTTCGAAAGAGCGGAAAATTTTACATCAAACTTGTCTTAT
>JANQDE010000626.1:0-20178 GCA_037157785.1 Cephalotes varians
ATCTGTTTAATTTATTTAAACACCGAAAGCCTACCATAGTGTCAGATTTGTAAAAAACAGAGGAGATCATATCGGAAATCGGTTTTATATATGGAATAACAAAAAAGTTTTTTTTATTATTATTAATGTTGGTATTGTCGTCATTTTTATCAATACCCAAGGGAGGTTTTTTGATTGTATGTAGTTTGTTAACGAATTTGTTTTTAAGTCTGCGGTTATTATTATATATATATATATATGTCTGTGTATCCTAATTAAACACTCATTGTGTGTAGATATTAGAATAAAATAGCTTGTTTCTCGATGCGAAATTGCAATATCTGGTTCAACAATAATACGTATGACTTCCGATCGTTGCGAATGTTTAACATACATTGAGATTCAATCTTTTAAGATTCATATAGGATCCATGTCTAAGGGTAACGATATAATCAATGTTAGATATAATCTCTATTACATAAACCAAAGGGGCTATTGGGAATTAGCGCGGTTAACTGTGCGCACAAATAAGATTAATTATTCTATTCTTTGAGCATAATGTAAATTTAATAAAAATAATGAAACGTTTCGGCTAACTTTTTAGCCTTCTTCAGTCCAAGGAAGTTGTTGAGTGATTGGCGGGTGTTACATAAGTTCCAAGTCAAGAGTGGAGTCATTCCTTTGTTCTTCATGTTTGAAAAGTGTCCGTTACGGTTAAATATTTATTCATATTGCGTCTTTAAATAAAAAATAATTGATTGGAACAAGCTAAACCTTTACTTTATAAAAATTTTAAGAACAATAAAATTAAAAAAAGATAAAAAATAAAATTGACTACAGTATAAAGATGGGAAGATAAAGAAAAGAATGACTCAACTCGTGATTACAATAGTAAGTAACAAAATCGATCGTGTAAGTCTCGTGTCACAAAATAAAAATAATTATGTAAAAATGAAATCGTCAAAGGTATAAAAATTAAATGATAATTGAAAGTACACAGAAACATATAGTCAGAAATTATAATAAGAACAAATTAAGTATAGATCGCGAACTGTTCGTTGAGATGTCAAGATATAAAATGATAAAAATAATCTGCTGTTAGGAACTACAATACTGAAGGTCAAAAAATAATATTGAAAATAACAAACAATAAATTAATTACACTGAAGAACGGAAAAATAAGCACGATCTAAAGAATCAATGTCTGTTTGTAAGTTTATGCCGTTCTTTTTTTAGCGTTTTATGTTGATCATTTCAGATACTATACGTTTATTATAATTTCTCTCGACATCCAAAATCTCCACTCTCTCCCAATCAAAATCATGGTTTGTATGCAACCTATGTTCCGTAACAGAAAGAACAGAAGTATTTCTTAATGTGGTTTTTGTGTTCTGATATTCTGGTTTTTAATTGTCTGCCCGTTTGTCCCATATAGAATGCATCGCAGTCCTTACAATTGATTTTATAAACAATGTTCATATTCGAAGATTTTGGGAGAGAGTCTTTTTGCGCCTTAATGAATCTGCTTAGTTTGTTCATACTGTAGAATGACACCCTTGATATAGAGCCGTTTATGATGTTTTTGAATTTTTCCGAAATTGATTTGATGTATAGAACCGTAAACCAAATTTTTTTATTGCTAATAAGCTCATTATCCTTATTGTCATTCTGTTGTAAGGTTTTCCCATTAATTAAGCTTTTAATTCTGGTTCCCATCGTGTTGAAGATAAGTTTCAACAGGTAGTCATTCTCCAGTAAGGTCCTGATGATGAATGAAAAATTTTTTAGATAGAACTCCGGGTGTGAAAGTAAAAAAATCCTATCCACCAATCCAATAATCGTGCCCTTCTTTTGTGAGAGAGGATGCTGAGACCAATAATTGAGATATCTGCCCGAGAATGTCGGTTTGTGATACCAATCGAATATAATTCTATTGTTTTTAATAATGATGGTGGTATCCAAAAAATTAATGATCTTGTGACCTATTTCCGAAGTAAATTGCAAACTTGTGTGAATAGAGTTGAATGTCTCGATTACCAACTCGATTTTTGATGTAGGAACAGCCATAACCAGATTGTCTACATATCTAAAATAAAATGGAATATCGAAATTGAACGTCTCAAGCACCCTCTTCTCCAAATCCTGCATCACTATGTCAACTATCACGGGTGAAAGCGGAGAGCCCATGGGGGTTCCAAATTTTTGCTTGTACATTTTGTTATTGAATGAAAAAAATGTAGATTCTAAAATTAATTTAATAGCTTCGAGAAATTCGTGTCTTGGAATATTGCAATTCGGAGATATGTAATTCCATCTATCCTCCACGCTTTTTAAAGCCAAATCAATGGGGATATTGGTAAACAATGACACTACGTCTAATGATATTAACGAGAATTCATCATCGATATGCATGTTTGATAATTTTTTAACTAAGTCGAAGCTATTGCTTACAGGAGAATGTGCTACAGGGCTATTACTTGCTATTATTTTATGTAGGAATGTAGCGATTGCATGTAATGGACTGTCGATTGAAGATATAATAATCCTAAAGGAGCAATTTGGTTTGTGAACCTTTGAAAGGCCGTAGGCTCTCGGCAGTAACCCATCACTGCTGATCAACATTCTGTGAATAGTGATAGAAATAAATTCAGAGTTTTTCCATCTTGTGAGTAACCTCCTGAAGCTGCCAATAATGCTCCTCATCGGATGTCTTCTTCAAAGTCTCTATTTTTTATTAGAAAGATTATTGAGTAAACAGTATAACTCATCTAAAAACTCGGTATCCTTATGTGAATTGATTCCATTGTTCTGTTCCTTGATGTGTAACATCTCTGAAATCAGCCTCTTGTTATAATTCGATTCAGTATCTAAAATTTGGGCATTATGCCAGTCAAAATTATGATTATATTTTAATATATGTTCTGAGATAACTGAGTGTTTCGTATCTACTATCCAATTTAATGTTATTACAATGTTCTTTTATTCTTGTTTTTAGCTGTCTTTTTGTTTGACCCGTATATGTTGCATCACAATTCTTGCAACTAATTTTGTAAACTATATTATTTTTTTGTATGTGTTCTGTTAGGTCTTTTTGTACTTTAATAAATTTATCAGTTTTGTTTAAAATTCTGTAGCCAGCTGTGAAATTAGATTTATTAATTAAGGATGCTGTAATATCTGAGATGCTACGCACATATGGAATTACAAAAAACTGTTTTTTGTTTTCAGGATCACCATTCAATTCTGGAGCTATTTTATTATTGTTGTCTCTTTAGTTAATTTAGTCGTAATTATTTTTTAAATTCTTTTATTGATTGTATCAAATATCATTGCTAACGGATATCCGTTTTCACAAAGAAACTTGATACATAATTCTATGTTTTTCTGTTGCTATTTTGGATAATAATATAGCTCTATCTGTTAAATTATAAATTGTTCCTATCTTATGGCATATCGGGTGATTTGAGTAGTAAGACAATATTCTTCCCGAAATGGTTTCTTTTTGGAACCAATCCATTATAATCACACCATCGTCAACCTCAACATGAGATCCATAAAACTTAATTTTCTATTGACCTCGTACTCTACTCGTAAACTGCAGTCTATTGTGATAACTATTGAATGTCTCTAATATTTTTGTTATCTGGTCCGAAGGGGCAGATAATAATATTTCATCGACATAAAAAAATAAAATGAAAATAAAATGGAATACAACAATTAATTCTTTCTAACGCTTTGTCCTCAAGATCTTGCAATACTAAGTTTGCAATTATAAGAGACAATGAACAATTGAAGGAATGTTAGATGACAAGAACACGTACATAACTATTGAGAAAAATCTTATAAAAAATATAGAAAAAAATTTTAATGATATGTTAATGAAATAGTTCCAAAAAAGTTTTATCACAAAACAAACTTATTTCTCTCTATTCTCAAGCGATTCGACTCTTCCTAAAGCCTATGGCGTATCAAAATTTCAAAAAGAACTATCCGTACAGAATCATTATTTTATTCATCAATACAGCATTCTATCCCTTGGCTTCATACTTACAAACAATTATTTCGGAAAGTTTAACTTATAACAACAGACAGGTTAAAAACAGCTTTGAGTTATATAAGACTTTATCAGGTAAAAAAATTATCGACACGAACATTTTAACGTCTCCAGACGTTATATCATTATTTACAAACATTCCACAAGATCTGGCATTGGATAGCATTTTAAATAGGTGAACAATGATTGAGAAAAACACAAATATTTTTAAAGAAGAATTCATAAGGGTCATAAAATTAATATTATCATCTACATATTTTATATTTAACAATAAAATATACAGACAGACATTTGTTTCTCCGATGGGCTCACCATTGTCTTCTATAATTGCAAACTTAGTATTGCAAGATCTTGAGGACGAAGCATTAGAAAGAATTAATGTGAAGAATTGTTGTATTCCATTTTATTTCCGTTATGTCGATGAAATATTATTATCTGCCCCTTCGGACCAGATAACAAAAATATTAGAGACATTCAATAGTTATCACAATAGACTGCAGTTTACAGTAGAGTACGAGATCAATAGAAAATTAAGTTTTATGGATCTTATGTTGGAGAATGACGATGGTGTGATTATAGTGGATTGGTTCCAAAAAGAAACCTTTTCGGGAAATATTGCCTTACTACTCAAATCACCCGATATGCCATAAGATAGGAACAATTTATAATTTAACAGATAGAGCTATTATTATTCCATCCAAAATACTAACAGAAAAACATAGAATTATGTATCAATTTCGCATTGAGAAACGAACTATTTTATTCTAACATGTACACACAGTGAATGTTTAATTAGGATACACAGGCATATACACACATAGATTTCAAACTATAATCGACATTGGTATTCACACTGTTTTAACTTTGGACGACATATTCAATACGACTCATTTGGACTATATAACAAATTTATTATGCTGACCACATATTTTCTCGCCGTCAAACGAAGAAACTGTTTAATGTATTTTTAAGTACGAACTATGTCACTTGTTTAACGTCTTACTGTAACGATATGTACAGTCTTTTAACAAGTAATCGACTTTTAACATGATTATATTTATGCGATATGTACGTTAGATGTGGTTAAGGTTTATAAAAATGGTTGACACTTAATTATCTATTTATTCTATTTGTCTTTATTTGAATTTATAAACAACTGATGATGACAAAGTAATACGTTTTATAGATACGTTTTATAGATTTACATACTCTAACAATAAATTTTAAAAGTATTTATTACATCTAATAATGCTCGTTCCCTGATCTCTTCTAAATTATAGTTATAATAAAAAAAATTTATTATTGATTGTTGATCAAATAGATTTGAAAACTGAATCGTGCACAAGTTCTTGCAGAAAACAATGAGATAAAGTATGTTTATACTCTTATATTCATAATATATACTCTTACATATAATTATTATAGGCATTATACGAATGTAATTGATTTGACCAAGAATCAATATAATAAACTTTTTTATCTGTGTGTACTATTTATATGTAGGATTTATATGTACGCGTTTCCAAAATGCGTTCAAGGTTAATGTATAAAAGAAGTTTTATTTCATGTGGAGGTAATTCTTCTGTTGAGGGTCGCCACCTCCAAAATCGATAAAATTAGACTCATTCGACGCGTTTTTGCATGAAACGAAAGAATCCGGCAATAAAAGTGTCGCTCTGCCCCGCGAACCGAGATATTTATCGTTAAAGTTCACAATTGTTTAGGTTAGGAAATGTGTCATATCGACTGAATGTAGTGACACGATCATGCGCTGCGGTCACGTGCATGCTCTGACGTCATGTGCGCATCCGTTTTAATAATTTTTCGATACATAGAGTACACGAAATTTGAACTTAACGATGAAACAAAAGAAACGCATAATGTTATTGTTATTGTTACGTAGTGCATGTATGCTTATAAGCATGCTAGGCTATAGATTTTTCGTACATTATAAGATGTAAAGAAAAGCTAGTAGACTTTTTAATTAAGCACGGTATTTTAATATCTACAATTACGTGCGATAAGTGTGGCAATGATTTAAAGATTAATAAAGAAATATTACTTTTTCATTGTAATCGACGATTAAAAATGCTCATAAAAAACGTGTCTCCATGAAGTGCGACTTCAAAAAAAGTGCTAAAGTTGGTACTTGATTCCACAAAAGTCATTAAGACATTGCTACTATTTGTAGAATAGTAGCATGTTCTCTAATGATGAGACATCCTCGTCATGATGATACGCTGGACGAAACTGGTGTACCGTCAGCCACGATCGTGGACTGGTTCATTTTTTTTGCTGAGAGGTAATTATTATATTTCAATAAGCAGACTATGTAGCCTACAGAAAAATATATAAATTATAAAAAAATATTTTTACTTACAGGTCTATGTGTTCTGGGCTGAAAAACATAGTGAAAAACTTGGTGGCCCAGAACGCGCGGTTGAAATCAATGAAGAAAAAGTTGGCAAACGCAAATATAATCGTGGCCGGTTCGTGAAGGGACATAGGATATTCGGAGGATATGAGCGAGAATCAAAGATTTTTCATTCCAGTAGAGGATTGAACGGAGGAGACACTCCTGGCGTGCATAAAGGAGTGGATATTGCCAGGGACCACCATCGTGTCAGATTGTTGGAAGTCCTATAATTGTTTGAACAATGAGGGCTTCCAACATCTGACAGTCAACCACTCCTATAACTTCGATCATCAAATCGGTAAGAAATGTTTAAAATGATTATATAGGGTCATCGAAAAGTATCGGACTCCCCTAATATCTTCAGTTAGAATGCATTTTGGAGAAAATGTCCAATAGCAAAGTTGTATGGTTTCAAGCGAGGAGTAAGATGATGACCTTGATTTTGATCTTGATCATGTCTTTTAAGGTCATTTCAAGGTCAACTTTATTTTTTTAAATGGAACTCCCTACATTTTATTACATATTTTTATAGCTTATCTCGAGAGCTTTCCAAAACACTATAATAAAATATTTTTTCCTTTAGTACTTTTTGAGTTATAAAAGGTTTGAAACCAACAATTTTTTGACACAAAATGTAAAATATCTTGTAAAATATTATTTAGTTTTCAGTAATCATAACCTTAATACTTTTSTGCGCGGAATAATGAGACCAATTAATTGGTTTAAAGAAAATACATTAATCAAAAAGTGTCGGATCCCCCTATCAGTGATCCGTATTGTTTGCTCAAGAGCTCGTACATTGGTGCCTGCGAGAGTGAGAGAATAAAGATCGGCCCCGCCAACGCTTTCGGRCRGATTCCCGCTRACGCCTTCGGACATCACGCATTCGAGCAACTTCTCGCGATTACCTTCGGGCAGTTTTCCGCCGTAGCCTACTAGCATAACTTGAAGCCGTACAACTTTGCTATTGGACATTTTTCCAAAATGCATTCTTACTGAAAATATTAGGGGGAACCGACACTTTTTGATTAATGTATTTTCTTTAAACCAATTAATTGGTCTCATTATTCCGCGCACAAAAGTATTAAGGTTATGATTACTGAAAACTAAATAATATTTTACAAGATATTTTACATTTTGTGTCAAAAAATTGTTAACTTCAAACCTTTATAACTCAAAAAGTACTTAATGAAAAAATGTTTTATTATAGTGTTTTGGAAAGCTCTCGAGATAAGCTATAAAAATATGCAATGAAGTGTAGGGGGTTCCATTAAAAAAAATAAGGTTGACCTTGAAATGACTTTAAAAGACATGGTCAATATCAAAGTCAAGGTCATCTTTTTACTCCTCGCTTGAAACCATACAACTTTGCTATTGGATATTTTCTCCAAAATGCATTCTAACTGAAGATATTAGGGGGGTCCGATACTTTTCGATGATCCTGTGTATTATAACTTCAATGCATTTTATTCTAATATTTTTTAAATTTACAGGTGCTCACACACATATAGAGCGTGTTTGGAGAAAAGTTCGAGGAAATATGATATGGAACCAGGGATGATCACGTCCTTGGATATTTAGCTGAATATCTCTTCAAACGCGCCTATAGCCGGTTGGAACGCATAGAAATCTTCTTTGACATCATCGCAGAATTATATCCTCCGATGTCCAATTTCAACGAGCCAGAATCGTCCTGCGAGCCGGAACCAAGTACCAGCACAGCATAAAGACACGTTTTTTAGTAGAATGTTTCTTTATTAATGTTTATATTATTGTCACACTTATTACTTAATTGTACATGTTTAACCCTTAGCTGGCACACTGGGGTCGTTCGCGTCAAGGCCTTTTCCAATTTTTAAGGATTTTTGTTCCAAATTAAATTTTTTTAACAAATAAAATCGAAATTTTTTCGCAAGCCACATATACTATCTTATAAAATGATAGTCAAAGACCAACTGTGATTTTTTCCAACTTAAAAAACCAAATAGTTTATTCAGAACAGATGATTTGGTCAAAAACAGCCCATTGTGCCAGCTACGGGTGGCGCCCGAAGTGTGCCAGCTAAGGGTTAAACACCGTGATTAATTAAAAAATGTACTAGCTCTTCTTTACATCTTGTGATATGTACATATGTACATATAGCATATATTATATTCGTAGCACGAATGATAATAAAAAAGATTTGCTGAAAAGCATATATTGGTTCTGCGTTGAAAGTTATAAATGAACTCCTCCCCTCCCCTCCCCTTTCCCTCGTGCTGGGATACATGCGTGTAGGGGAGGGGGACCATACACGCACGTTCATTTATAACTTTCAACGCAGAACCAATATATGCCTTTCAGCAAATTTTTTTTTATTATCATTCGTGCTACGAATATAATATATGCTATATGTACATATGTACACATCACAAGATGCCAGATTCTTTCGTTTCATGCAAAAACGTGTCGAATGAGCCTAATTTTATCGATTTTGAAAGTGGCGACTCTCAACTGAAGAATTATCCATGTGGATCACATTAAAATCACATTAAAATCGGTCTGACTTGCAGTGTTTTCAAAAGCTTGCTAGTAATGTTTAATTCACAGTACGTACGGAAAATACTCGAAACTCGCTAACTCAACACTCGCAAAAGCATTTCCAGCCATACACAATACTCATCGAATCTCTCAGAGTTTCTCTTCTGATTTACTCACTCGCGCTTTGCTGCGTACGCTTGCCGAACCCACGCCGAAAAGCACACGCGCTCGAACATATTTGGAAGCATACTATGCAACAAACATCCTACACTCGGCCATTCTGCACAGATATTCGACCTCGAATATACACAGCTCCTCGTCGCTAATGAACTCGTCAAACAAATTAGGCAACCAGGGTTTCATATTATCAGAAAAAGTTGAAGTTGTATATGGTCCCTCATGTGCGCCTTCTCGCTGTACGAGATATCTATCGTTGCGCAAAACTCGAGTTACTTTGTAGGGATCAAAAGAAAGAGTGACTGCAAAATAAGCCTGAAATTCGCCTATTTTTCGGTAGTCGATTACGGACACAGGAAAGCCGCAGTCGAAATTGTATTCATATCATATTAATCCTTGGGCAATTCTAAGATGAGCATAATTTTTTGTTTTTCGAAAAAATTCCAAAACCACCCCTTGTTAAGGAAAATAATTAAAAAAGGCCAATATCTAAAAAAAATTGAGAAACACAATACTATTGTTAAGAATCGTATTTGACATAAATTATTTGCAAAAATGATCTAGTCAAAGATATCAACCCTACAATACTGTTCAACATCAAAATAGTACCCCCTGTCTCAGCGAGGGGGTTGAAAATTATCCCTACACGATACCCTACCATGCTAAAGGTTTCTAAGACTGAAAAGTAACTATAAACTTCTGGGTTTTATTAATAAAAGACAATAACAAAGCTATGTAGGGTTGATATCTTTGACTGGATCATTTTTGCAAGTAATTTATATCAAATACGATTCTTAACAATAGTACTGTGTTTCTCAATTTTTTTTTAGATATTTTTAAATTATTTTTTTAATTATTTAATTAAAAAAATAATTTAAAAATATCTAAAATTTTTTAAATTATTTTCAACCCTTAACAAGGGATGATTTTGGAATTTTTTCGGAAAACAAAAAGTTATGCTCATCTTAGAATTGCCCAAGGATTAATATGATATGAATACAATTTCGACTGTGTCTTTCCTGTGTCCGTAATCGACTACCGAAAAACAGGCGAATTTTGCGGTCACTCTTTCGCCGCTAGCTTTAGACCTGGTTGTTAGGTTTGTCTGATCGCGACCAAGTTGCCTTTCTTTTATATATTATTGCCGCAATTCTTTTCCTATTGTATACACGCCGATTTTCTTATTGCATTTTAAATATGTTTTTCATTGTTCGCTTTCTCAATTCATCGCGTTTTGATTGAAATGTTTTTATCCTCATTCTCAATCAATTCCCGAATTTCAGAGTCGCTTCGTAATCGGACTTTAGCATCAAATAACAAATGAAACGGATCGGTATTTATGCTTCTATGCATGATAGTATTCATACATTGTTGCGCAAGCTCTAAATATCATTCCTCACATTTCGGGTCTGCTAGTTTCGTTAACAATGGTATAAGTGTACGATTTATGCATTCAACTTGCTCTTGGTACGCATCGTAGTTAAAACACGTTCAATGTCCTCGTTTATGCAATATTCGGAAAAATTATTGGAAGTGAAGGTCGTACCTCTATCGGAGATAATTCTGCGTGGATTTCCGAAAATAGACGCTTGCTTACGTCTATCCAAAACTTCACTTGTGCTGGTGGTTTTAGTGTATAAAGCCACACGAATTTGGAAAATGCATCTACTACAAAAATATACTTATAATTTCTCTTTGTAGAGAGAAGTGGTTCTAGATGATCAATGTGATATGTATCAAGAGTAACTTCCCCCTTCGCAATCATGTTCAAAAGTCCCTCCTGTTTACCGTGCTTTCTCAGCTAAAATACACACGATACAATTCCGTAGTATCCTTTCGATCTTTGCTTTGGCGTTCAGAATCCAATAATCGTTACGCAGAATTGCCTCGGTCTTCGACACTGAAAAATGCCCTTGTCTGCGCTTGTCTAATAACTTAAGATTGCATACTTCTTGGTACTACTATTAATAACTCATCATTATTTTCGCGAAAAAGTAACCCGCCTCTAACAACATAATCGATTGTTTTAGCTGATTCTACTAAATCGACAATTTTTTAAATCATTATCTTCCGATTATGCTCTCTTTAATTGCGCGGTTAGTTTGTCTCTTTCTCTATTGATTAAATTACATTCCGACGGATAACGGCTTAATGCATTTACGTGCTGCATACTCTTGCCAGGACGATTTTCTACTCGATATTGGAACTTTTCGAGTAATAACGCCCATCTAGCAATTCGCATAATTCTCTCTTATTCATTGTTGCTACAAAAGTATGACATTCGGTTACAATGGTGAAATGGAATCCCTAATAAATAAATCCTAAATTTCTTGAGTGCTTTCACTATAGCCAATACTTTTAGTTCGTAACTCGGATATTTTTGTTCTGCGAGTGTCGTTTTATGGTTGCTATTATAAATAGGATGCCACGCGTTTTCGACTTCATCCCTCTGCAATAATTTATAGATCAAACGAACCTACCAAGTGAAGATTTTCGATCATAATTATGCCGATGGTCTCGTCCGGATGGATACTAAGTGTAGTAGTGCGTCCGCGCACGTTCAGCCAACAGAATTAAAAAAAGAACAAACTTTTGTTCTCTTTTCCTGCGCCGCGGCGCTTCCAGCGTCCCGCACGCCGACATCTTCATAGTTTAAAAACTGCCTTCCCCTCTGACGACTTACCCAGTACAACTCGAATTCCAAGGGGGGGGGGGAGGGAAAATCCATCCGGACGAGACCATTGGCATAATTATAATCGAACTTCACTTGGTAAGTTCATTTGATCTATAAATTATGCCTTAGGTATCGTCCGGATGGATACTAAGTGTAGATGTTCAGAACGTGACTCATCTATCCCTTGAAAAGAGACAGAACTATATTGGTTTTACTAACCCCCATCCGCTAGATAGGACAGTTTCTTTATTAGAGTTTGGTACGAGAAAATGCAAATATCGATTATGATGTCTCGAATATGATGTTAGGCTAAAGCATCTTCTATTCTGCAGATAGTATAGCTTTCACAAACGCATTTTCGTCTATTACTTGTCTATTGTAGAATTCCGCGAAAACACGAGATTCGCCGGACTACCCGGCTGCGCGCTTAATAAGATCTACTGGAACTCCTTTTTTCGCCGCCGCCGATGTCGCGTGCTGTGTGCGGAGAAAATATCGCTAACCCCGCATTCTGCTAGTCCCGTTCTAATCCAACGGTTAATCGTTTGGGCTCCCACTGGACGTTTAAGCGCGATAAAAAAAGAATCACACGAAGGTGGACGAATATTCTGTGTTCGTATTAATTAATGTGAGAGTAAGGCAAAAATACATCAATCCCCCTTCTTAAAACGAGGGAAAGACATAAAAGGTTGTGAACGACCCGGAGTCGAGGTCTTCATCCGATCTGGAACGCGAATGGGAACCCTTTCGGCCGTGGACGCAACTTGAGAGATGCGAATCATCGCCAGGGTTTGACAATGTTGGCCCGACGCCAGCGCTAGTAATAAAACTAATTTCCTCGTGAGCGTTTCTAACGAGAGAAATTCATGTGGAAACAGGGCAGCCAGTTTTGATACTACCGGGGAGGGATCAAATATAAAGTCGTAACGCTGATGAGATGGTTTTAACACGCTAACGCCTTTGCAAAAACGCTTAACCAGAGGCTCATCTCCGATTTCATTCGCTGAGATTAGAGAGATCGCGGATCTGGCTGAGTTAAGCGAGGAGTACGGGCCTATCGTCTGGGCTAGGTCCGATAGAAAATGTAACACTTCTTTGATCTCTGAGGTAAACGGCGAACAATTAATTTTGCGACAAAATTCCCACCAGGCCCGCAGTGGACTCGAATATTGGATCGTAGATGGCGCAAGAAACGCTAGGATGATGTCTATGGCGAATAAGGGGACGCCTCTGGCTTCGAAAGCTTGCCCGATAGCCTCCCTGCTCCCAAGGAAAGCGATCTGGTGGCTGGGTGGCGTTTCCTAAAAGAAGAAGATAATAGATTCCGTTGGATTCAAAATAATCGGTTCCGAGGTTAAAAGGCGTTTAAAAAAAGGAAACCAGGATTCTGATGGCCACCACGGGACAATCACAATCCCTTCCGCTTCATCATTAATAATTTTTCGCAAAATCCGGAGAAGTAAGGTGAAAGGAGGAAATAAACATAGAAGTAAAATTCTCCTCAGTCGAGAGTAAATGCGTCGACTGCAAAAGACTCCGGATCTGGGATCCAGGAAACAAAAACATCACATTTCGTGTTGATGTTTGAAGCGAAAAGATTAATATCAAAGGGTCCAAATTTTCTGTCTATTAGGCGAAAAGCATCCTCGGACAAGGACCATTTGGTGTCCGCGTCTATGCGACAAGATTCTTCGTCCGCAATAACATTAATGACCGAAGCAATGTATGAGGCGACAAGCCAGATATTACTGGCTTCGCACCACTGCCAGATGACTTTCGAGAGCGATGACAACAGCGGATATTCGACCGACCCGAAGCGATTAATATAAGCCATCGCCGTGGTATTATCAATTCTTAGCAGAATCTCACAGTTGCTCAAAACAGACGCAAAACATTTCAGTCCATTGAACGCGGCCTTGAGTTCCAGAGCGTTGATGTGAAGCTCTCTTTCTTCATTGGACCACCATGAGTTCCGAAACTGAAGACGCGCCCCAGCCTATGAGAGAGGCATCGGAGAAGATCTCACGCTTAAAGCGACCTATTTGGATGATATTTGCTTGGCTCCGATCGCTCAAGATCTTGAGCAACTAATTAAAGTCTTCATTCAACTCTGAAGAAATGGATAATTTAGCTCTAAAATATCCGATTCTCTAAGAGCAAGGAGTTTTTTCCTTTTAAAGGCCTGAGTGTAAAGTAAACCATACTTTACCGCTGGACAAACCTAGACAAAGGTACCAGCCATACTCGCGAACTCCTCGATCGAACACTGGGTTGAAACCCCCAAGACGATAGAGTACAACTTAGACGAGGTCCTGGGATTGAGACTGATTGTGATTCAGAATAAAGCGCATATCCCCTGATGTCTTCTCGATCAGGAAGAAGGAGGAGAGAAACTGGTCCAACGAGGGTTGAACTACATGGGTGGCTCCTTTGTTTAAGAGCCTCTCAATTTCCGCATCACAGTAGATAGAAATTCCAGCGGAAAAAACCGGTTCTCTAAAAGAAAAGGACGCGAAGGTGGTAATGAGAGAAAAGGGATCCTGTATCCGCGGATTGCGCACTTCTGGGTTTGAAGTCAGAGATTCCCACTTATGGTAGAACTTAGCGAGTCAGCCGCTTTTTACCGAGTCTAACAGCGGTGAGGGCGGGAGCGAGAAGCCGATCTCCGAGACCGGCTCTACGAGCGATTGAGGTCCCCTGCCCGACGATACGGCTGATTCGACTGACGAGCAGGGGCTTTTGCGTTTCCCAGGAGCGGCCGTTTTCAAATTAGTGATCTCTTTGCTGTAGGTTGAGAAGTGGTCCCTGATGTGTGTCTTGACATTGTGGTAACAAGCCGTTTTTGAATGGGTTAAAAGGAGAAAATCGTCAAGGTACAACACCGACTCATAGCCCTTGTTTCGAAGCGACAACTGGACACAAGATCTTCGAAAAAATGTACGAGGCCGTGGCGAGACCAAAAGGAAGTACCCGAAACTCGTAAGTAGTCCCCCGCCATTGGAATTTAAGATATTTTCCTGTAAGAGATATGGATAGATATCAGCAAATAAGCATCCTCTAGATCAAGGGAGGCCATCTCCATATTAGGGAGCATTAGGCGACAATCGTTCCAGTCCTCTAACTTAAAATGGGGGGGATGGACGTAAGTGTTGAGGTCCTTCTGTAGGTATTGCCAGAATAGATCTGAGGCCTCGCGCCACTTTCTCGCAGGCTAGCGCGTCCTTTACCTCTTCTACAAATGACGAGCCACTCATCTATCGGAGCCAGGTCTGTAGTAAAATTTTCCAGTAAATTTAAGGTCGGTTTTATGCAGGCACGCCTGGCCAACGATAGCTTGAGTTGATGGACGGCTAAAAGTTGCATGCCTTCAGCCATCTGGCTGAGAGCCGATCTTCCGTCCACTGGTAAGAGTGAAACTACCTCGTGTTTCATCTGATATGAGAGTCCAGTCCCCAGAGCATTGAGAACAGCCGCGACTTGATTCTACGCGAGGACTTGATAATCATCCCTTTTAGCCACCGTCGACGAGGCTTTTAAGACTAGAAGCAGAAGTTTATTAAGCTTGGGTGTACTTAAGTCTTCTAGCTCTTTCTTAACCTCAAACTTCGAGAGGAGTTGGGTACGCAAACCATCTTGTAGACCAGACCGGTTTGGTCCCAGGAGAAACTATCCTCTGAATTGTCCTGTATCCCGAATAACTGGCTAACCAGCGCTGACTCTCCTGGATGCGCCCCCATTCGAGACCCCGAAGGAGACCGTGCGATCCTCCGAGTTTGACGGTGATGCTGAAAAAACGATGCATGTGGTGGGTTTTTTGTGCCGCGGAGGAGCCGTCGGTTGAATCCCCTCTTTGCCAATTTTCTTGAAAAAAAAGGATCGACAAGGGAATTCACCTAGTTCGATGCCCCGGCTCTCGAGAGCCATCGGCTCCTCTTGTGGCTGTAATACCGCCCCGCTCGTCGAGTGTCCTCATTCTCCAGCAAGGATATCTTCTGACCTTGCTTCTGAATCACCGCTAAAATTTCTTCCAGCATCCCTGAGACCTTCAATTTTGCGGAGGTCCTGGACGAACTTCGACCAGCGCAATCCTTGGAAGAAAACCGCGCTGACTTAACCTCACATGAGAGGGAGCTTGAATCCCGCCGTTCTCTCTTAGAGCGTCGCTTGAGGGAATGCTTCTTATGCTTCTTATGGCTCCTGAATCTCGAGCGATTTCGGGATGAGGAATCTGAAATGATGAAGTGCTAAATCGCAACGTGGCAGAATCGAAACCAAACTCTAGATCCGTTGGCAAACGTGAACAGAAACACAATGAAGATGTCGGCGCGCGGGACGCTGGAAGCGCAGCGGCGCAGGAAAAGAGAACAAAAGTTTGTTCTTTTTTTAATTCTGTTGGCTGAACGTGCGCAGAGGCACTACTACATTTAGTATCCATCCGGACGAGACCTAAGGCATAATATTGCACCGAATCCATGCATAGACGCATCCGTATGGAGTTCCATTTCAGCATCAATTTTATAAAGTTTTCACACAGTGTTGGTGCATAACATTTCCTTTAGACAAAGATACGAGTGTCTCTCTCTTTTCCATTAAACTCAAATTTGACATTCGCTTTTAAGAGATTATTCGACGGTCGAGCGATGAGTGAATATTGTGGTATAATCTTTCGAAAATATCCGCTAAGACCCAAAAAGCTTTGCACTCGCTTTATACTTGTAAGCTTGGGAAAAATCTTAATTGCTTCAATCTTACGCTCAGATGGAGATACATATCCGTTCTCTATGGACGTGCCCGAGAAATTCGATACGTTCTTTTAAAAAACTGCATTTTTGTCAGTTAATCATCAATTTGGCTTCGTTCGCTACTTGTAAAACTCTTTCTCCTCGTATTTTGCTTTCACGATCACTTGATGGCACAATCAGATCATCTAAATATACCAGTACAAACTTTGCTCGAATAAGATCTTTAAACACAATGTTGATAAATCTCTGAAAAATAACTAGAAAATTACGTAACCCAAAAGGAACACGCAAAAATTCATAATGTCCAGGAATGATAAAAGCGGTGTACTTACGACTCTGTTCATCGATTATAACGTGAAAAAAACCATTTTTCAAGCGTAAAACTTTGCTCCCTGCAATGCATCTAATTGATCCTTTATCAACGGTATAGATATCTTTTATTATCTTTTTATTTAACTGTCGATAGTCTATGCATACACTTGTAGAACCGTCTTTCTTTCTCACTAACACAATTGGGCTTGCATAGTCCGACAGCGACGGTTGAACACACCATCACGCACATCCATTCGCTCATTTGTGTATTCACTAGTTCTCTCTCAGGCATCGCTAATCGTCTCGCTCGCTGATAAACAAATTCATCATTTTTTAAAATTATTGACATCTTCTAGATCTATTTCTCGCGTTTTCTTCGGCTCATAATCTCGCACAAATCTCTCAATTTCTTCTTTATGTTTTGGTTCCGGAATGTGAAATACCTCGACATTATTTTTGTCGCAATCTAGATCGATTTGCAAAATCTCTAATGCATTATCATTTACACGCGTTCGCTCCGATAACAGACTGACTACAATTTTCCCAGACTCATCAATTCAATTGAGTTTAAAAAGTCGGTGCCAATAAGCAATCTTATAAGAGTATCTTGTACGATATGTAGAAGGATACGATACGTGTAATCGTCGATCGTTAACTCAGCATTGAACTCACCCATTGTTGAATTGTTAGCGGAACCTACACCGCGGAATCGGATTTCTTTTAACTCTAATCGAAGGCCTAATTGAATATACGTACTAGCACGAATTACACAAATGTCAGTTTCTGTGTCTATAAGAGCAACCAACCTACAATTGCCTATGCTAACGTTTTTGACATACTTATCGCATGTTTTATTCACGCGCGCATCAACACTTCGTACAGCACTCTGTTTTTTAACACATTTTGCGGCGATATATCCTCGTTCGCTGCACTGAAAACATCCTCCGCTTTCGTGGGAGATCCGCAACTGTGTGATTTCGTTGATCGCAGTTGAAACAACTCTCTCCGTCTTGTTACTCGCTACTTCTTTCTTCTCACTCTTGATTTTCTCGTTCGGTCGTCGCCAGTGATCCTTGTCGTTCTGCTACCGTCGCTCTGCATTTTCGGCAATTGAAGCTTTATCCTTCAAGCTTACCTTTTCAAAAGCTCTGAGTAATGATGCCTTCGTTGTAATCTGTCCAATACGCGCCTGATCTCGCAAATTTGCCTCTGGAATCTCGTCTATGATATACTCCATCACTCGTCTTCAAATATAGGTACTTGATTAGCTAAAATAATTTTCTCGTGAACGTATTGATGAAAGTAATTAATAAATAAGAAAACACAATATGAATGGCTCCGAGAAATAAATTCAAGATGAGAGGTAGAATGCCTCTTGCTTCAGCAGATGGTGCGTGGTTAAGAAGGTTGAAATGAATTTCCTTACTTTGAATGCAGCTTTGATGTTTACTAATCAAACGTTTCGACTCATTATTCGTGTCCTCTTCAGTGACAATGATGTTGATTAGTCAATACTAATCTCTCCTCCATGTTAAAGTCAATTTAAATAGTCCGTGAGAATAAGTCCAGAATTAAAACTAATAAATTAATAATTTAGAAATAATTGTAAATATTTTAATAAATAGCGTATAAAATAGATAGTCAAATTAGAAAATAAATGTAATAAATCAACAAGTCAGAATTAAAACTTACCAAAATACAAAGAAAATTAATACGGATAAAGAAGTAGAGGTCTATGACTTTTAAAATTAAGTGACATTACAATAAATATACATGTTATCCCTACTTACGATACATATTACACGAAATACATAAAGATAGAGCGGAAACATTATTTTCTATAAGCGTATGAGATCGTTGTAAATAGGATCTAATAAATCGGTGTCAGTTTGAGAGTTTAATCCTGTAGAGAATTTAATTCTGTTGTTTTTTTTATGTGGATCATTTCGGAAATAAGTCGCTTTTTTTAATTCTTTTCCTCCTCTAATACCTCTACATCGTCCCAATCGAATTCATGATTAAATTTTAAGCGGTGGTCTGTGATAACCATAGAGATATAAGAATAGAGTGCGTGAGTCCTAACGCGTAAGTGCGATGAATGATTAGAAAGAGAAAAAATGCATATAGGCCCCCCTCTCTGTCTTCGTCTAATGACGCATGCGCAGTATGTTATTATAAGTTCAAGTGATCTGATAACTTCAAAACAATGCACTTTTAAATATAATACTTAATAGTAAGAAATTTTTACAATCATTCTATTAAAACAATTTACTTTTAATAGTCTTTCAAGAAGACATACTAAATACAAATTCAAAATTAAAAAAAATAAGTCTATCCCGAGGTACAATTTATAAATTATTATGTATAATATTAATATTAATATTATTAATTTTATTATTAATATATTTAAACATAAATATGCTATAAGATAGATGAAAGAAAAAACAATTTTTTAAGTATAAATATTATTATTTATTATTMTTTTCTTAAAAAGTAATAAAATTTTGTAATACATAACAATTATTTAACGTTCAAAAAACGTTTAATAATAACACAAACATAAACGATGTATTTTCAAAATATAAAAAAATTGCTACTGTTCACTGAAAATAGTGATTTTATTGTTTTGCACGTATTCTTTGTATTTAATCTTGCAAAATTATACCTTCATGTTTTAGACGAATGTCTAAATCTAAGGTTTGAATAATTAATACAATTAATTGATTTCGATGGTTTAAAAGAAACTCTTGTTCCTAAAAATGTTCATCATTTAATTAGTGCCATTAGTGCCTAAAACCCCCGAAATTTTACTCCAAGTTCACGATGAAATTAAACATAGAAAAAATTTTTTTTGTTAAACTAACGCAATGTTTCTATATGTTTTCGGGGTCGCTCTACACGATCACGTAGTCAGATTTCACTTTGAGCCACAAGGAAATTCAATATGGTCGTATTTTTGGAAAAAGTCACGTAAAAAATGACAATTTTTTTTTTCAAATCCAACTTTTGTACCGAAAACGTATTTTATGAACGGAACAAAGTGGCATAAAATGGCACAAAATAGTTGAACTTTTAAAATATGCTTTGTGCATAATCAAAATTCAACATCAGCCTCAAATAGCCGTCAAAGCCAAGAAAATGCTAAAAAATGATGTATTATCGGCATAATATTGCAAATCTCTGCAAATCAATATGTGTTCCGAGTCAGAATGATGGTTTTGAAATATTTGTATCCAATCAGCTTATATTGACTGATTTCAAGATGGCGGACATTGCGTGGTCAGCCTAAATGCCTTAATTTTTG
>JANQDE010000626.1:20813-47354 GCA_037157785.1 Cephalotes varians
AAACAATCGACTCACATATTAAATTGATAAACAATTTAATAATTTTGATGCTAACAAGCATCTATTGTACAAACATAATTCTTAATATTTTTTCTGTATTTTTTATTGTTTTATTAATGGTACTTTTTTGATTACATGCTCTGATTTTAAGAAAAAAACGCATGTATCGAAGGTTGATCAGAACTAGAATCTATATGAATTATTTTCTCTATAATAACGCATGGAATCAGAAAAACACTAAGAATAGTTTAGATTCAAGATTTACTGTAGAATACGAAGCTATTTTTTATTTTTCAAAAACTGTAATTTTTCTAGTCATCCATCATATTGGATCCACCATTTTGAATTTTGAAAATTTGAAGTCGGATATAAAATCGTCAATGTTTGAAACTTTATCATCAGATCATGATCACTCCTGTAACGGTTATGAAACGCCCCTATCTAYGATAAAATCCAAAAATTRAGGCATTTAGGYTGACCACGCAATGTCCGCCATCTTGAAATCAGTCAATATAAGCTGATTGGATACAAATATTTCAAAACCACCATTCTAACTCGGAACACTTATTGATTTGCAAAGATTTGCAATATTATGCCGATAATACATCATTTTTTAGCATTTTCTTGGCTTTGGCGGCTATTTTGAGGCCGCCATGTTGAATTTTGATTATGCACTAAAGCATATTTTGAAAGTTCAACTATTTTGTGCCATTTTGTTCCGTTCATAAAATACGTTTTCGGTACAAAAGTTGAATATGAAAAAAAAAAATTGTCATTTTTTTAGGGGCTTTTTCCAAAAATACCGTCATATTGAATTTCCTTGTGGCTCAATGTGAAATCTGACTACGTGATCGCGTAAAGCGACCCCGAAAACATTATAGAAACATATAGAAACATATAGAAACATTGCGTTAATTTAACCAAAAAAATTTTTTCTAAGTTTAATTTCATCGTGAACTTGGAGTAAAATTTCGGGGGTTTTAGGCACTAACGGGTTAAAATAGAACTCCGCAGAATTTTCATTGTTTCAGTTATTAACTTAAGATTAATGTTTACATGAAACAAATTTTCTTGTTGACGTATTATTTTTTCTGTACATTTACAAATAAAATTGACATCATCGTACGCAAAACACAAATCACCACGATTTTTTAATAAAGTTAGTTTTGACTTGAAATTACTGTTTGTTCCATCTAATAAATCGCAACATTTGTTACAATGAAGCTTGCGTTTCAAAATGCGCACAATAGCACCCGCTGTATGTTTTATAATTTCATCTGCATATTCAGAATAACACCAATCTTCACATTTTGAATAATTATGTTCGAAGTTATGATAGTTATTTTGTGATAAATCATTTATTTGATTATTTGATGCAATTTAGGAATTACTATTTTCATTTTATTAGCAGTTTCTGTTCTATCTATCGAATTAATTGTTGAAATTTTGACATTGCTGTTTATTATCTTTTCTTCCTTCATTTCTTCAGAAATAAGTAAAGTTTGATCTAAAGGAGTACAATTTGCAGAAGAAGACATTATTATATTTAATTTGTGAAATAATAATTTCTTATATGCAGATTTGTATTAAATTGTAGTGAGATTGTTATTATGTTCATTCATTCGTCGTATACATGAAAAAAACATTTCGAYGTGGTCCTGAGATAATTTATAGCTTAAAAAGTAATCAACTATATTATGGTCTATCAAATATTTCGCAAGATTGTRTAAATTTYTTAAACAAATAATAAAACCTACGAAACCTGTATTTACMGAATCACAACAAACTACAGATTTTCGTACAGTAGTCATTTTCATATTCGTATTAAAATTTTCTTTTTCACTTTTTTTACATTAATTTCTAATTTTTCAATATACTGAATGTATTCGTCAACTTTTTTTTCTACTTTTTCTAACGAAGCTTTATTTATGCTCATTCGACCTGGCGTTTTACAAAATTTATTTCGAACGTTTAATAAATCAAAAATATCATTAATGTTTTTACAAAAAATCGCTGTTGCAGAAGCATTTTTAAAATTTATATCTTTCAAATCAAATTCAAGAAATGTTAAAGCAGCTGAGGTGCTGTTACTCAATACTTGAGCAGCTAAAAACAACCTTCATTTGTTCTTTATAAAAATTGACATGTCTATTACGAATTTTACAAGCGCAATGTAATCTTTCATTTTCTTGCTTACTGTTTAGTTTTTTTATAAATTCCCAATTTATGTACTGRTTTTGATTATAGATTATGGGGCCTTTTGTYGCAAAGTAATTTCTAACAAGTTTTAAACAGTGGCAAGGGTCATAAAATATATAAACTGGTTTTAAACTTGTTGGATGTTCAAAATATGGTTTAAAATTCTGTTTGTCTTTATAATTTAAATTTGCTCCTAACAATTCGCATGCTACCTTATGCGCCCTATCGCCATCAAATGTCACACTTACTACATCAATATTTTTTTTATGCAATGTTATTAATAAATCCTTTAACAGTATAGATTTTTCTATGCCGTTTAAAGAATTGATTAAATAATRCGCAACTGGAGCTTTAAATTCGCCGTTTATATTGACGAGCATAAAGACGAGCATAATGCTTTACTAGCAATTTTATGTTCTCYATCATTACTTGTCTCATGTAACTGATCACCTAAATCTACAAGCCCATTCCATGAATGAGTCGTTTTATTCCACTCTTTATGCTATTTAATGTTCATTTCATCAAAAACTACAAAAATAAGTTTTTTGCCCTTAGCTGACTCTTGTTTTACAATTGTAGATATATTATTAATAATTTCTTCAGAAATACCAGGTTTGTACTCTTTTGAACAAATCCAGCTATTAAGGGTTTGTGTACAAAGTAGACAATTCAAAAAATTACGTCTAACAAATTCATAGGCTGCAGGAGAGTGGAAATGAAGAGTTCTTGCAAAATTTTTCAGGTTGGAAGAAAAAGGTGCAGTTGGTTTGCGTTCTTTCATACGAATTAAGATCTCTTGTAATAGTAAATCCTGTTAAAATATAATTAATTTATAATAAAAAAATATATTATAAATAAAAAATTTATTAAATTTATTTATTTTATTAAATATTATTTTATATTTTATTAAATATTATTTTATATTTTATTAAATATTATTTTATATTTTATTAAATATTATTTTATATTTTATTAAATATTATTTATTTATTTTTAATGTTATTATTTATTTATTTATTATTTATTTAAATTATTTATTTATTTTATTTTATTTATTATATTTATTTATTTATTTATTAAATTTATTTATTTTTTCTGTGAAAACTCTAACTACAGACAATATAATTAATGAAAATACAATTAAACCTTCAAGTATTCAGTGTCAAATTCTTTTCTTCTTTCCAAATCAGTAATCAATTTCCACTCTCCTGCAGCCTATGAATTTGTTAGACGTAATTTTTTGAATTGTCTACCTTGTATACAAACCCTTAATAGCTGGATTTGTTCAAAGGAGTACAAACCTGGTATTTCTGAAGAAATTATTAATAATATATCTACAATTGTAAAATCGTAAATTTTTCATGTTTTTCTTATTACGTAAATTTTTATTATGAACAACTACCAACTTAGATTTTTTATAAGCTCGAAATTTCAGGAATTTATTCCAAGCATCATCCGAAACAAAATCATTTCGAGATATATATTCTGTTTTATACCCATCCATGAATCTCACTCTTTTTATTGCTCGAGCATCAATAAATGAATGTTTCCTGAAATAGTTATACAGGGTGTGCCGCGAGAATTCCGACACCGCATATAGGAAGGTAGATGGGATCGAAAAGTCCCATACTGTTTAGCGATATTCGCAATAATAATCGAGATATTAATTTTTGAAATTGTACTAATGAGAGCACGCCGAGAGAAGCGCTCCAGCCGCTCGAGGTATAGCCCGGCCCAGTTTATCATAACATTGGCTGTAGACGGGGCGTTGGAGAGGTAAGAGGGATGGCGCGCCGTTGTTCGGCGCTCGGCACCGCCGCTCCCACGTCTTCTCTCGGCGATTCCATCTACCTTCCTATGTGCGGTGTCGGAATTCTCGCGGCACACCCTGTATAAAACATTGAAGTATAGTTGAACATAATTAAATTTTTTTAGATTTTAAAATTATTTTAATTTGAAACCAATATTTCATTACCTCTTTCCGTTGTTTAAGGTTTCCGTTGTTTGAAATAACAAGTTTTCATTTTTTAATTTCTGATTTTCAATTTGTTCGTTTGCAGTTTCACCATAATTTAATATTGGACTTTTATTTTTTAATACAAAACTATTTTCTTCTATATATAGGGAATTATTGTCTTTGTTGCATTTTCTTCTGATACATTATATGTGATCATAGGAACTGTTTCTGAATGCAATCGTTCTCTAGTCTTAAATTCATAAGAATAATGGAAGTCTTTTTCATTAAAATGGTCATTGCATATGTAGGCCGTTTTAAAATTTAGCGCTTCTGTTAACTTTAAAGCATCTATCCATTTTTTTCTTATTAATTCATTTTTAGGAAACCTGCAATTTCATTGTATAGAGATTCAAATATGTATTTTATTTTAAGGTTGAGAATAACATAATTACAAATTTATTAATACTTACATATGGAAACTAGTATTAGAATTTGGCATTGGTTTAGCTTTACATATTAAACATTTTTTCATTTTAAATTAAAATACGTCTACGTTTGTATACTATTTATAGGTTTAAAATACTTATAACTCGCGCATGCGCAATTAGACAAAGATAGATAAAGGCCCATATGGCAATTGTCTTTTTCTATTGCTCTAATCGGTTTTCCTGCTCGCTCACGTACTCTATTCTTATATCTCTATGGTGATAACCGAGCTTTGTGTGGAGTTTCTCCTAATGTGGTTTCTGTGCTCACCAACTCTAGTGTTCAAAATCCTTTTGATCTGTCCCACGTATGATGCGTTGCAGTTTGAACAATTAATTTTATATACGACGTTTGGACGCGAAAGTGTGAGAAGGATATCTTTATGCACTTTAATGAATTTATCCATACACGAAAATGTCAATTTGCAAAAGGAAATTTAAGAAATGTTCTTAAAATATTTAATGAATTTTTTAATGAATGTAATGAATTTTGGCGATGTGAGAAATGTAAGGAACGATAAAAAAAGAGGGATTGTTCTCGAGTTCTACAAATTGCGGTGTTTGTAGTGGATTCTGGAATGTAATCTTCTCTTAATAGTAGAAAAAATTAAATCCAACGGGTAACCATTCCATAAGGATCATATCCATAAGGATCTTTATGACAAAGTCAAAGTTCTCTTTGTGGAATTCAGGTTGAGATAAAAGAATTATTCTATCAATCAAACTCAAAATATTGCCTTTTTTATGCACAAAAGAGTGTTGGGAGTGGAAATTTAGAAACCGACCAGAAAAAGTTGGTTTGCAATACCAATTGGAATATATACGACCATCTTTTTTGATTAAAGTAATGTCCAAAAAGTTCAACTCGTCCCCCCCAACTTCCATGGTGAATTTTAGGATGAAACGAGTTGAACGTATCAAGAAGATCATCGAAACAGGAGAGAGGAGCAGAAAGGGCGATGTTATCGACATATCTGTAATAGAAATTAGATTTGAAAGGTAATTTGCTGATAAATTGAGATTCGAGTTTCTGAAGCACTTGGTCGGCGACTGTTGGAGAATTGGGGATCCTATGAATGCTCTAAACGTCTATTTATAGTATTTATTATTGAAATGGAAAAAAATGTGGATTGGAGAACAAATTTGGTTGCTAGGATAAGTTCATTTTTAGGGAGGCAAGTGTGTCCTTGGACATATGGCCATTTTTCTTCCAAAATTTCCAATACTAGATCAATCGGGACGTTGGTGAGCAGAGAGATCACATCCAAGGAGACTAAGATAACGTCGTCTGGTAGATATAAGTTCGTGAGTTTTTTTTTTTAAATCCAGACTATTGTGAATGTGGCTAAAAGAAGTCGGTAAACGGAGACTAAGAATTTTATGTATATGATTTACTAAATTGTGTAACGGACTACCAGACGAAGAAATTATAATCCTCAAAGGAATGCCGGTTTACGGATCGTAGGTAATCTGTATGCCCTCGGTAGAATTAGTTAGTTGAATTTAACAGTGAGTGTGTGTGACTAGAAATGTATTTTGAATTCAGCCAGTTTTAACATTACTTTTAGATTTCTGAGTAGTTGTTCACTGGATTATGTTGTATTGTGATGTAAGTGTTGGTATCAGAAAAAAAAGTGTTTTGGTAATATAATCTTTTCTATCGAGGGCCATTATGGAGTTTCCTTTGTCTGCTCTAGTGAAAATTATATCTGGATTGTTAATAATGAATTTTTTCGTTATGGCCAAGGCCGTAGTATTTTCTGATCAGGCTCTATCCTGTAACTGTCGATATTTTTGATATTATTAATAAAGAAACAAATCTGATGTTAATACAATTATATTGGTGGAGTTTGGAAAAATTGTTTTCAACGTGTTTGATGTATTTGATAGTTAACTTTGATTTATTGGTGGGGGCAAGACAAAAGCCCTCTCCCAATTGCAAAAGGCCTATAACTTCTTTAGGAATGTGAGAATTGCATTTATTCACAAACCATTTTTCTCTTGGCTCCAACAAACTTTTTTCTTTGAAGATGTAATTATTTGGATAAAGTTCAATCGCGTAAGTATGAGCATTGGTCGAATGATGTTGAACATCAAAATTTTCGGATCATTGATTGAATTGGTAGTCTCGTTAGAACAGAAATATTTTAATTTCTTGATGTTATTGACTTTTTTATTAATTGCATTTTTAGTCGTATGAAGCCAGTTTAGTTTCCTTGAATAGTATTGACTAACCAACACTATCATTGTCACTGAATAGGACTCGAATAATGAATCGAAACATTTGATAATAAACATCAAAGCATTCAAAGTAAGGAAATTTATTTCAACCTTTTTAACCACGCACCAACATCTGCTGAGGCTCAAAAAGACATTCTACCTCTCATTTTGAGTATTGATAAAAGGTTTCGCTGGTTTTCCAGACGCGCTCCTCGAACCGTTTGCGTAACAAACAACTTTAACCTGCTAGGACGATGGTCATACATCTCGCGTAGTTTGCAAAGCAGATTATCGACAGACACCTCGGTGTTTAGTCTTTGACTGGAACCACGTAGACGTTTTTCCCTTCAGACGTATATCGATCAGAATCTTGACAACTCATCAGACAAACAATACGTCTTCTTCAACAGCTTAAGTTGTAGTTTCCAATTCTCGTAATCACCAATGCTGCCGTCAAAATAACTCAGGAGATCCGCTATGACTGACAAATAACACTACCCAAGTGCCATTCACCGAATCAAACGAATCTTTGCATACAGGTAGAACATTGAAAAATATTAGACACGTATTTTTTTATACCTGCCCAAACTCATTTTTAAGGGTAAAAACTACCCTTTGACGGTGTAATATAGGGGTGGCAAACAAGTAACGGAGCGATGAAATATTTCCTCAAATATGATCTTTTTATAAATGTTAAGGTCATACCTGAAGTAACTTTATGACGAATCTAATAGTGATCTTGAATTTGACCTTGACAATGACCGGTTATCATCAAGGTTATTTGAAGGTCAACTTAATTTTTTTAGGGGAAACCCTCTTTTTCACTCTGGAAATTGAAAAAGCCAGATATATTTTAATTCGATTATGAACGTAGGTCATAAATCAGACATAAATTTTAAAGGTCATAATAAGGTTACTTAAATCTAATCAAGATATGAGTACTTTCAAAAACAAAAACTGAAAATTGATATAAAAATTTTTTATCTTCAAAAGTTATATATTTTATGAAACGCACTAGATAGTGACCTAAATCTTGATTTTTACCGTGATCTTCGTGGATACTTGATGTTATTCCGGTAAAAAATAGATTTACTTTCAGCGTTACCCAAGAACAACGACGTGGACGTAGTAAATTCTGTTCCCTTTGGGGTGCTAGATTAGCGTAAGTCCCCTTGCCTTTAACGTTCCGGGATGCTAAATTAGCGTGAGTCCCCTTGCCTCTCACGTTTCAGGGTGCTAGATTATCGTGAGTCCCCTTGCCATTCATATCTCCTAATACTCAATTAAGCAGTCACTTAATGTTTATTGAACATGTTTTTTACAGAAGTGTGGAGGATTCTCGTCAGTAATTGAAAAAAAATGTTGCATACATAGAGGAATAGTGCACCAGGCGCATTTTATTACTGCAATGGCATTACAGTGATCATCAACATTATTAAAACAGTACTCAACTGGAGATGGAACTTTTTCTGGTTTTTCTGTAATGTAACCACTTTTCCACCACGCATACTTAAACATACTTACGAATCGCGGTGATGAAAATTGGTTGTGGATTAGTGATTGAGTTTTTATAATATTGTTTCTTAAATGTAAATTAATATCGTAATTATGCAAAATAACTAGATCTGAAAAATATAAAAAGTTTTTCCACGGTCTACATCCGTATACATCTAGGCTGGGAGAATCCAGTGGCTCCAGCAGTATAGTATATACTTTAACTTTTTTAGTCCCTTTGTTGGTATTAGTAAAAAATTTTTCTTTCTGCCCGGTCCAAGAATCCAGGCACAACGTACTTTCATTTTCTGCAATAAGTAAAAAGATTTCTTCGAACCATTTTAGTTAGTTTGGACGTTGATTTCCCAGAATTGGAAGCAAAAGCAACAATGTTTTCAGCTTTATACATTGTTTTCTCTACAATCGGCCCAAACTGGCCATTAGTTTCTTGCAAAATTATCAGTAAAGGCAATTTTAGAACACCATCTGCAGAAATAGTAGGTTGTATTGTATAGCTATGAGTTAAAGAATTCAGAGATTGAGCAAGACATTCAATCTTTGAAGTACCTACAATAACGAGTGTACGACCAGCATGAGATTCAAGATTGAATCCAGATTGATGAGAATTATAAACATTGCTTGGTCCTATTCGAGAAATTTCTAGCTTGATTTGCTCAACAAATTTGGATGTCTCTTGTAATAATTCTGCTTAGATATTTGCGCTTGTGTAATAAATTTATTTATTTTTCTCGAAACTATACCATTCTTCTTTTTAAAATTATGAATCCATTTGGAAGAACCTATAAATAATTTTGTGGACAACTTTACTTCTCCTCTAGCTTTCTATGCCCATCTTTTTAAATCTATATCGTGAATAGGTAAACATTGATCTGTTGCTCTCTGAAATTGTTCGAAAACGTAAGTGGATATGTACTCTAACTTTTCTTTTCTTACATCATTATTAGCTACTTGCTTTTCCCACCTGTACAATTGTTTCAAATCTTTTACTTTTCTGTTCCTATGCTGGACTTTGGATAAACTTCTCCGTGACGTTTTCATGAACGCCAGAAATCAACGGTATTTTTTTTGTACTCAATGTCTATATTATATGACTTATTACATATATTATTGACTTCAGTACCTTCTTCAAATGATTTATTAAATTCGTCATTTACTTCGTCATCTTCTATTGGTTTAGCCTTATCGGCGATTACATTATTATCATGGAAACATAAAGTATCATAGATCTCTATGAATACATCATCATTAATAGCATCTTTAATTATATCAATTAAATATAATGCAAAAGATGTTTCTGAATCATTGATATTAGAGTTTATGTCATACATTGTATGATCAAAGGCAAAGTTTAATATTTTTAAAATATTTTTCGGATTCATAGTCATTGTAAAGTTGTATATTAGCAGACAAAATAGAACACTGTCCAAATTTATCAAAAACAAATTGAAACAAAATAAACTTACATTGTCTATATAATAGATAAACGTAAAGAAATAGTTGTAAATGATTTACGAAAGAAATACATGAACTTATCATAAAAAAGGTGAAGAATATAAAATTCATAAAACATAGATTAACATAGTTTTCAGATGCTATAGAATGTTACGAAAGAAACTTTTCGAATAACCTGAAATAAGTTATTATTTTAAATATCAAATATAATTTTTGGTTATATAATAAATGGTTATTCGATGTAATTACGATATTAACTTACATTTAAGAAACAGTATTCTAAAAACTCAATCACTGATCCACAACCAATTTTCATCATCGATTTGTAAATATGTTTAAGTATGCATAGTGGAAAAGTGTCTTTTCTTTTACAGAAAAACCAGAAAAGATTTAAATTCCAGTTGAGTACTGTTTTAATTGTTGACAATCATCATTTTTTCTATCACTGGCGAGAATCTTTCACACTATTGTAAAAAATTATCCAAAGAACATTAAATGACCATTCAGTCATTAATTTATTACTAAGAGTCATGGGATGCAAGGAACTCACGCTAATCTAGCACCCCAGAAATGAGAGACAAGGGGACTCACTCTAATCAAGTACCCCAAAAGGAAGAGAATTTACCACGTCAATTTCCGAAGTCAAAAAAGAGTGTTTCCATTAAAAAAATTAAGTTGACCTTCAAATAACCTTAAAGATCATTGCCAAGTTCAAATTTTTTTCACATATTTCACATATTTGGACGTAAAGTTTTCCGCTCTTTCGATTGCTGATGTTATAAAAGAGGGTTTCTCTTTAAAAAATTAAGTTGATCTTCAAATAACTTTGAAGGTCATTGTCAAGGTTAAATTCAAGGCCATTAGATTCCTCGTTTAAAGTTGCTTCAGGAATGACCTTAACATTTATAAAAAGATCATATTTGAAGAAATATTTCGTCGCTCCTTTACTTGTTTGCCACCCCTACATTACACCGACAAGAGGTAGTTTTTACCCTTAAAAATGAATTTGGGCAGGTATAAAAAAATACGTTTCTAATATTTTTCGATGTTCTACCTGTATGCAAAGTTTTATTTGATTCGGTGAGTGGCACTTGGGTAGTGTTACTTATAAGTTGATAAAAAGAGAATATGGCTTCAAATTTAAAATTAAATTACAATGAAGTTTGCCATATGAGCCCAACGCGGTTATTATTGCGTAATGTAACAAAACTACAATAATGTAAATTATATAAATATAATTGAGTTGGAATTTACAATATAAAATTTATTTTAATAAAAAGAAAAAAATACAATGATAAAACGAACGTTTCGATCCTGATGTGGATCCTCTTCAGCGTGTATAGTATGAGCAAAGATAAGATTTCAAATCATCTCAGTCTCCCTTCCTTCAGTGTCAAGTTTAAATGTAGTTAATTACTGCAATGTTGGGTTAAATTATTAAAAATTAGCATCAGATGTCGAATCTTGTAACAAGATAAAAAACAAAAAAAAAATATAATATAATAGGAATGTGAAAAAATTTTTTTAAAAACCGTATCAAAAAATTTTTTATAAAACTTACATTGACAGAAGAGAACTGAGATGATTCCTTACAGTATTGTAAGTCTGATGATAATGATAAGAGTGGGAAAGAATAACGAATTGTACCGCTCTCCTTCTCCATCCATTATTCGAAAAATAAATTAAGAAAGAGAACGTATGAAGCAACCAATGATATCAAAATAAATAGAATCAAGAAGTGTCTTTTTGAAGATTCAGACTTTTGGATTGTTTTTTAATATAAATCATTTCCGAGATTAATCTTTTGTTAAAATGAGCTTCTTGATCTAAAATAACCACATTGTCTCAATCAAAATCATGTGAATATTTCCGACGCTGTTCGATAATTACAGATATTTGAGTAGTGTTTCTCCTGATTTTTATGTTCGTCGATTCTATTCTTTAATAAACGTCTTGTTTGACCGACATATGAAGCATCACAATAACGGCAATTAATTTTATAAACCCTACTACTTTGGAATGGAAAAAAATAGGTAATTCTTATGTACTTTAATGAATTTATTTAATTTATTTATCCCATAAAAGGCCAATTTGAAAGTAGGTATTGTGGAAGTATTGTATAAATTTTCAGCTGAATGTTCAACGTAAGGAATGACAAAATAATTATTTTTAACGTTGATGGTGGAATTATCGTGATTATTTAGCGATCGAAATTTGACCGATAATCTTTTTCTAATAGAAGAAAAAATAAAATCTAACGGATAATTATTTTCCAATAAGATATTGACTATAGAGGAAAAATTCTTTTTCTGAAATTCCGGGTTGGAAAGGAATAAAATCTTGTCTATTAAACTAGTAATTACACCCTTTTGTATATCTTAGGATGTTTCGAATGGAAATTTAATAGTCTACCTGAGAAAGTCGATTTATGAAACCAATCAAAGATAAGTTTTCTATCTTTATTTATAAAGGTTCAAGGTATTCAAGTTAAGCGAAGTACTGCCAACCTCTAGGGTGAATTTTAATCTCGGATGGAAAGAGTTAAATTTTTCTAATAACTCATTGAGGAGCATGTGTGGAACAGACAAGGCAATATCATCCACATATCTGATGTAAAATAATGAGATAAAAGAAAATCTGTTTATAAATTTTGTCATTGAATTTAAAAAATGTTGAATTTAATACAAATTTAATGACATTTAAAAGTTCAAGTTTAGGAATTTTTGTGTGTGGTTCAATTGAATTCCAATCATTATTCAACAAATCTATAACCTATCCATGGGAACATTTGTGGAAAAGGAGATCACATCAAGAGACACAAAATTTTAATTTTCCGGTATATGTACATTACTTAGTTTCTTTAAGATCTCAAAACTATTTTTATAATTACTACATGGTGCAGGAAAACTTGTTTGTAATATTTTTTGTAAATAAGTAACAAAATTGTGTAATGGACTTCCAGTAGAAGTATCTTTGCTTATACTATACACACTGAAGAGGATCTATATCGAGATCGAAACGTTCGTTTTTTCATTGTACGTTTTTATCATTGTATGTTTTTCTTTTTATTGTAACTTTTATATCGTAAATTCCAACTTAACTATATTTATGTAATTTACATTATTGTAATTTTGTTACATTACGCAATAATAAACGCGTCGGGTTCGTATGGCAAACTTCATTGTAATTTAATTATAAATATTATACTATCTTCACTTTTCCTACAGTATATGCTGTCAATTTGCTATCGTGTCGTGCATATTCTTGCTCGGTTTTTTAAGCAAACGTCTATTTGCTTAGATTATATGTTAGCAAATTTTGCGGTTTTTCTGATTTGTTGTCATTTTATGAGTAGAAAATTTTGCAAGCAAAACACAAGTTTAACAGATAACATTTTAGTATATAAAATTAATGAATTGATGGCATATAAAATTGATGACACATAAAATTTTGAATAAATTTGCTATTCACAAACATATTATTATCATTTTGTTTAGAGAGAAGATATATTAGGAAGATAATTGGAATGTTATTAAAATTTTAACCTTCAATCTTCAACAATATAATTAATGGTTAAGATCACATCATTGATGAGTGGTCACACATCATTTGAGAAGGGAAGGTTTTTTCAATCCTATAATTTAAATGTACACTTTGTTTTTAAGTTTATGCTTGTAATATTGATAATAAAAATAATTTCGTGATTTTCACTCATTTTCTAACGTTTATTTTAAAAAATAGCAAACTTCATTTCTATGATTATACATTCTGTCGCAGTCATATATGCGGTATACCCGTTAAATATTGAGACAGCAATCATTATACCAAAACAAAAAACTTTATTTGGATTTTTCTGTTACACTGATTCAAAATAATCTTCCTCCAACTCCACAATGTTTACATCTGTATAAGTATTCGAAGGCACGATGTAAGTCTTGAACGGATACTTCCTTCAGTCTTTCGGTCTTTTGGGAAAAAAGTGAAGTATCTTGAAAAAGAAACGTTTCAACAACATTCAACACGCTGTGACCGAGAGACTGAAAAATCTGCTTCACAGACAGCGCAAAATGTGACGCCTGAAACAGTTTCTAGCTTCAAAGTCGACCTGTTTGCTTAAATCCACTCTCAACAGATTTGGCTCCCGCAAACTTTTTTTTTCCTTGAAAGAGGAGCATTTCAGCAACATTAAGAACTTTCCATTTAAGACTTTACCGTACTTTCGAACATCTATACGATACATGTAAACATTGTGTGAAATTGAAGGGAGATTATTTTGAATCAGTGTAATTGAAAAATCCAAATAAAATTCTTTGTTTTGATATAATGACTGTTGTGTCGAACATACTGTGTAATATTTTTTCTAGATCTTTTTATTTAATATAATACATTGATTTTTTTGTATTTATTATATATGAACATATATTTAATATCTTCTTTATTTTAAAATCAATTTTTTTTTAATAGATTGTACATATATATGTATTTTTATATTCTATATTTCTGATATATTAAATTACGATCTTTAAAAATCTTATATAGTATATTATTTTTAATATAATATATACAAATATCATTTAATAAATATGCAACAAATTAATTATTAACACTAATGATATAAGATTAAAATATAGGTTCCTTTTCGAGAAAGTCATCATTTGACTGGAAAGGCTGTTGCTTTGGCTGAATCAAAGGGAATACCCTTATCAGAATTAACTGTATCACAATTAAAAACAATAAGGTATAATCAAGATCAATAAAGATGAAAATGTTTTATGTTGAATGAAAAAAATCTAAGAATAAATATTTGTTTTAGCGAAGCATTTGAAGACAATGTGTCGTGCATTTGGGATTTCAACTTCAGCGTGGATCAGTATCAAACTATTGGTGGAACTAGTTTAAAAGCAGTGCAACAGCAGATTAACAGTTTACGATCTTGGTTACGTGATTTTCTATAATTTTTTAGAAAACTATATTCGAAATAATTATATTTTGTTTTTTTTTTACTAATATCAATGTTACATTAATCACATTAATGATTTGATCATATTAATGATTTTGTGATCATTATTAATTATCATATTAATTTTTTATAATTATTGGTCATTTTACTAACAAACTAATTTTCCTAAAATTTTCCTAATATTATATAAGCTCAATAAAGACGAGAATATATATGCAATGAAATAAAAATAAATTAACGATTTTTCTTTTTCCTTCACCTATGTCCTTCAACTATTTATATATGGAGTAGATTTATTTGTTTAGTATTGATGATAATCTGAACATCGGATCTTTATTTATCTTTTCTAAAGTTCTTATCAATCGGCTTTGAATGAACTCAACGATTTTGTAAAATACACTTATTGAAAAATTAGAAAAAAATTAGAAAAATTAGAAACAAAGTATTTTTCTAAAAATTATAGTATATTTCTATATTTCTTGTGTGTGTGCGTGCGTGCGTGCGTGCGTGCTTGCGTGTGCATATACACAAAACCATACGTCTCTTTTCTTTCACAAATTAAATTTTATAAAGTTATTATAGTTATTTTATAAAGTTTATATAGTTATTATGTTTTTAAATCATGATCAAAATGTATTCACGTTTTCTATAATAAAACAAGACAACTTCTGCTCAGCTAGCCCTCCCAATTAAGCAAAATTTATTGAATAAATTATATATTAATGCGCTGTTTAAGCATTTTATAAATCGACAAAAAAAAATTTTGCGCATTTGTTAAAAAAAAATTTTTTTCTATGAAAGACTGAGTAGGTTGTGATCTCCAATACATGTTAATAACAAATTAACCCTTTGTTGCACGATTCTTTGTACATTATTTGTACTGAGATTATGACTGTAAGGAGTTTTTGAGGTCGCTGATTACGAATCCGCTATCAGTTTTTAGAAATTCAAAATGGCGGATCTAATATGGCGGACGAAAATGTCAAAAACTTGTAAAATTTTGCAAAAAATCTGTATCTCTATGTTTTTTGGATTGCTGATTATGAATCTGCTATCAGTTTTTCGAAATTAAAATTACTAATCAATTATGGCATTAAAAATATTTTTCGAGAAAAAAATTCATACATATTTTGGTATCTGAAATTTTTTAATATTTATGAATTTTTTTCTTAAAAACTATGCGTCCAATCAAAAAATTACATTTAACATTTTTTACTTAAAATTTAGATTAGAATACAATAGTGTTTTTTATTATTTGATATTGCAAAATTTTAGGTGTATTGTCCACCATATTGTATCCGCCATTTTGAATTTTGAAAAACTGATAGCGGACGTAATTAGCGACCCAAAAAACATAAAAATACATATTTTTTCACATATGTATACAGTCAAATTTCTTCAAAAATGATTTTTTTATGAAAAATGTAGTATTTTTTCCATTTTATTTGTTAATAACAAATAATTAATTTAATATTATTGTTACAAAACTTGACTCATCCATAAAGTAACATATCTGGACCTAGAAATAATTTATTTCATAAAAAATAAACCTTAAAACTAAAATTTTGGAGTCATTAAACGATGTACAAAAAGGTGTGACATATACGTAACACCGTGCAACAAAGGGTTAATCCGAAAATCAAATACACAGGATTTTCGACCCCTAAAGGTCGATTCCTAAAGTTGTCTGTTTTATCAACATTCTTTTTAATTTCTTTTCTTCTAATTGTCTTTATAGATTTAAAAATCCTTTTCCACAATTAAAGTATAGACAATAATGCAGCCGCAAAGCTACATTTGAATATGAAAAATGAAAAAAAATTACAAAATTACAGTTTTGTTATCGCTTCTGGCGTCGATTCGTAACTACATTTGCTCTATATAAAAATTTTATACTTTGTACAAAAAGTAGCTAGGCGGCTAAGGATTACATGGAAGAATAATACTATGTTTTTAGAAATGAACTAGAAGCTTTAGTATAAGAAAAAAGAGATTAAAAAGATTTATGTGTGCGAGCGCGTGAAATGTTGATGTATTAGTATATAGTGATGTGTTTTTGTCGCGTAAATCGTATGTGAATGAGTGTGTTCAGTCGGTAAAACAGGATCCCCATCGGAGTTCGGTCTTTAGTTTAGCATCCCCTTAAGGGAATGCTGCACAAACGGCCGAACTTGATGTCGATAATACAGACATATCTAATTCAGAACTAAAAATAAAATGACAAGGATAACACGATTGTCAATAATGAAAGTGACAAGGACAACACGTTTTGTATTGCTTTACTATACCGATATCGCACACACATTCGCACAAATTTTTTCTTTGCACTAATCTTTTATACTAAAGCTCTTAGCTAATTTCTAAAAGCATAGTATTGTTCCCTGAAGTAATCACTGCAACGTACCAAGCTTACAATACACACAACTTTTATATAAAGCAATATTGTTACGAGTCAACGCCAAAAGTTGATAATAAAACTGTAATTTTTTTTTCGTTTTCCGTATGAAGTTGCACACTGCGTTGTATGTTATTGTCTATACTTTAATTGTGGAAAAGGATTTATAATTCTATGCAATCAATAAAAAAATTAGTGCATGCGAAAAATAATCGTGTTTGGTCGGTAAAACAGACAACTTCAGGATCCCCTTAAGGGAATTCTAAAACAAAGGCCGAACTCCTATATCAATAATATAGACTTTTTAATTCCAAACTAAAAATGTCGATAATAGTGAAATCTTTCATTTATAACAATATAGATAGATAGATAATTTATTTCACTTCAAGCTTACAAGCCAAGAAGGGACTTGGTTTACAAAATTTTGATCCTAACCTCACTCATTCTTCCATTCTTTCTCACTCACACTTTTTTACAATTACTTAGCCTCTAACGCTTGTTATGTCGCTCCTTCCTATCCTGCCTTAGACTCCTCCCTCTTGCTCCCCTGTTTCTACTCTAGCTTCTTCCTCCTTTCTTACTTTTTCTTTCCTCTTCCATATTCTTACTAACACTTCTCCCTTTTCCTCGTCCAGATCTTCACTCCATATCCTATCCCACCTTTCTTTTTTATTGTCGCCTAACACTTTAAACCAATTCTTAGCTACTTTGCAATCCTCTATATAGTGCTTCATATTGTCCCGGCCCTTTCCACAAAATTTACAATTTCTCCTATCCTCTTCTATCCAAAATTTATTCCATTCCTCTAAATTCCCGCATCTCAACTTCATTAACGCTCTTATCCTATCTCCCCTTATCTCGCTCTCTATATTGCTTTTCTTAAGGTATCTTGGTGTCCCTTCCTCTGCTAATATCTCCTTATATTTCTTGTTATACCTAGCCTCTGCTATTTTAATCTTGCCTTCCTCCCTATTTCTTTCCCTTTCTCTTTCTCTCATTTCTCTTTCCTTCCCCTCTAAATCTCTCATTGAATCTTCTCCTTCCTCTATGTCCCATCCATATCTATTGTAGAACCTTTTCCTCTCCATTCCATATGTATCTTTCCACCCCTCCATTCTTTTTTCCTTCCAACATTCCCTAACCAGTTCTATTTCACTTGTCCTTGCCTTTTTCTCAAATCTCAATGCCCTCATGCCCCATCCTATTTTTAATTTTTCTAGTCCTAATTCCCTATTTATATATCTGGGTGTGCAAAAATCCARCCTGAAAATCCATCTGATATAGTCCATCATAATCCTTTCTAACTCTATTCTCTCTTCCCAACCCCATARCTCTACTCCGTAACTTATGACACTTTGTACTAAATACTTAAACAACATCCATCTCCTKATTAAATCGTCTCTACATAATCTCTCCCCCAACCCCCATACTTTCCTAAGCACTCTCCTTTCTTTTCTAGCTAATTCCTTAATGTGTTCCTTGAATCCCCCCTCTCTGTCCWAGTGAAAACCTAAGTATTTAAAGCCTTGCACCTCTTCTATCTCTTTGCCTTTCCATTTCCATACCTCCTTCCTCTCGTTCCTCCCCCTATTAAAGACCAGAACCTTCGTTTTCTCCACAYTTAATTCTAGTTTCCTTGCCTTTATAAAGTTCCCGAGTGTAATCAACATGTCCTCCAGCGCTTCTTTATTCCTCGCTAATAATACAATGTCRTCGGCGTACGCTAGATTCCATATCCTTTCCTTTCCTATCTCCACTCCTCCTATCCTTCTCTTCCTAAATTCTATATCTATTTCCGCTATGTACATGTTGAACAGTAGTGGACTCAGAACACACCCCTGCCTGACTCCTTTCCTCGTCTCAAACTCCTTCGTCATTCCTCTCTCCGTTCTCACCAGTACWTCGGTTCTCTCGTATATCTTYTCTATCTTTTTCCTTAGTACTTCCCTTATCTTCATCTTCTTCAGGATTTCCCAGAGAGTGTCCCTGTCCACATTGTCAAAAGCTGCCTTTAGGTCCGCGAAGAGCGCATAGATCTTCTTACTCTTTTCCCCCTTCTTCTTTCCTCTTTGTATCAAATGATTCAGGATGAATACATTGTCTACAGTTGACCTTCCTCTTCTAAATCCCATCTGTGTGTCCGGTATCCCCTTTCTCCTTTCCACCTCTCTTTCCAACCTTCTTCTGATAAGTTCCGTATATATTTTGTATGCCGTGCACAAGAGTGAGACCCCCCTATAGTTACTCGGTAAGCCCGGGTCCCCCTTCTTGTAGATCGGCACCACTATTCCCTTCCTCCAGTCCTCTGGTATCTCCCCTTCTTCCCATATTTGCCTCAATAGTTTCACCAGACCATTCCATAATCCTCTTCCTGCAAATCTCCACGCCTCCATCGGTATCCCATCCACGCCTGCCGCYTTCCTCCTTTTCATTTTCCTCAYCACTTCCCTGATTTCTTCTTCTTGGATACTATCCTCAATGCTCTCCTCTTCTATCTCTTTGTCCCCTTCCTCCTTCACTAAACCTCCTTTTCCTTTCTCTTGCTCCTCTCCTTCCAATAGTTTTTTAAAATGTTCCCTCCATCCTTCCGCCTCTATCTCCCCTTCTATTCTCGGTCCTTTTCCTCTCTTTTTGTTTATAAATTTCTATACCTCTGCTTCCTTCTTTATATTTTTTAGCTCCTTTTCTTCCTCTTCTCTTCTCTTCCTCTGTTTTTCCTCCAAAAAGTTTCTGTACTGCCTCCTCTCTTCCATAATCTCGGCTAATTCTTTCTTTCCTTTCCTCCATTGCTTGTAGTACCTCTGTAGTCTTCTTTTCCTATTAGTGCACTCTSTGTCCCACCAGTCTTTGAATCCTATTTTTCTCCTTCTTACTTTGTAYTTCCTCTTGACCATGGCTTTTTCTACCATTCTTTTCATCCTCTGCCATCTTTCTTCTACTGACCAACTTTCCTGTCCTTCCTCTTGTTCTACTTCTTCGGTATTTTCCCTATATTTCTCTATCGCCTCTTCACTCCAGCTTATCCTTTCTTTCATTTCATATCTTCTCTTTCCTCTCTCTTCCTTTCCTTCTTCTTCTTTAGTGTCCTCTTCTTTCTTCTTTAATCTCGCTTGCAGGGACATGTGATCCGAGTCCACCCTCTCTATCTTAAAATCTATAATTCTGTCCATCGCTCTTTTGTTTACAAACACGTAATCTATAACTGCCTCTCGCTCCTACGTATGTAAATTCCCCCYTCCAATCCCCCTTCGTTCTCCCATTTAGTATGTACCATCCTTTATCCTGTATCCATCCTATAAGGTTCTTTCCGTTATTATTTAYTATCCTATCCCTCGACCTCCTGTCTTCCTCTTCCTCGTTTCCGCCCCCTAGTTCCCCTGTCCTTATATTAAAGTCTCCCCCGATAATCAATATGCTTTCCTCTATGTCTTCAATTTCTCCTAATACCTCTTCCAATCTTTTTTCCAGATCCTTCCATTCCCCTCTATTGTATACTGTGACTATCACCCACTTCTCCCTTCCCTCTCTAATTTCCGTCATCGTCACCCCTTCTTTTTCCTCCCCCGTTCCATCCCTGTCCCCTTCTCCCCATCCTTTCTTTCTTCCTATCAACATTCCCCCTTTTGCCCTTCCTTTTCTTTTTTCTTTCCTCGCTTCCCTATACTCCCATTCGTGCGATCTCGGTAGCCATCCCTTTATTTGTTCCCATCCTTTTCTTTCCATCCATGTTTCCACTAACCCTACAAAATCACTTTCCTTTACATAATCCCAGAACTCTTCGTCTTTTCTCCCCAGCCCTGCCACGTTCCAAAATAAGACCTTTCTCTCCTTCCCTTCCCTCCCTCTTATTCCTTCCTCTCTCTTCTCTCTTCCTCTCCCTTCTTGGCCTATACAAAATTTCTATTCTCCCTTCCCTCTCCCTCCTTCTCTCCTCTTCCTTCCTCTTCCCTTCCTCTCTCCTCCCTTTCTATCTCCTCCCACGTAATCCACCTGTTTCCTATTTTTACCCTTCCTCTTCCTAYCTTTACCTCCACGCCTCCCACTCTCTTTTCCCTAGCCCATCTACCCATCCTCTCCTGTACCTTTCTTTCCTCGTACGTTAAGTCGTTTTCTATGAATATTCTTTCWYCTTTCARTTTGWAYTTATTCCTCATTATTTCTTTTTTCCCTTCCTCTCCCTCTATCCTTGCCACAATTACCGGTCCGCTTCTCCTTACCTCCTTCACTTCGCATTCCACCCCCAGCTTATTTTTAATTAGCTCCTTTATCCAATCCCTTCCTCTATCTTTTTCCTTCTCTATCTCACTTGGCATCACTACCCCTCTCAGAACTATATTTTCTTTCCCATCCTTTCTTTTTCGTTTACCCATTTCCTGATCTTATCTACCTCCCTGCTGCTTAGTCTATCCTCACTCCACATCGTCGTCGTGCTGCCATAATTTCTACTTCCCTTAGACCATGATAGCCCTCTTTCGCTTTCATTCCCTGATCCTTCTCCTGCCCTAGCTTCGCTTACTACCTCCTCTCCCTCTCTTACCTGTTCCCTCCATATCTCCTCTACTCTCTTCTCCAACTTCTCAAATAAATCCTTCTCTAACTTATCAAATCTTTCCCTTATTTCCTCCCATTTCTCCTCCCATCTTCCTTCCTCCTTTCTTAATCCTTCCACTCTCTCCTCTCCTTTCCTTACGTCCGCCTTCAGTTCTTCTATCTCTTTCCTTAATCTATCTTCTTGTTCCTTCAAATTTTCTTTTATTTCTCTCCTAACTATCTGATTTATCATAGCCCTTATATCCGTCAAACCTTCCGATCCTCCCTCCTGTTTATCTGTTTCCTCCTTTCTCTCCTCTAACTTAAAWGTAAYTCTTTTCCCTCCATCCTTCTCCTCTGTCGCYAGCCTGCTTTGCCTTCCTTCCACTCTTACCTTTCCTGCCTTACCGACGCTTCTTGAGCCGCTCACGCTTYCCGCGCAATCTCCCTTCTTACTCGCCATAACCTATCCACTTATCTCACTTACCCTATCCTCTCCCTTCTATCCTCCTGCTCCTTTTTCCTTCCCTCCACTTACTCTTTCTCTCTGGCTATCCTACTCTCTATTTCCTCTACTCTGTCCTCTCACTCTTCTATTCTATCGCTATAATCGCACTTTCTTTACGCTTTAGCACCTCGCACCACACATTCACTCTCACGCCCTCTAACCAAGTCCCATTTATAACAATATAATATAGCTTACTTATTGAATAAACAATAATAATGTAAGAAAAAGGTTAGGGAACAAGCAGAAATTAGATGGAATATAATTTAATATAGATTTTTATTGTTAACTGTGGCGAACTGCCGACTCTACATTCGCCATTGACGAATTTGCTATACGACTCGCATAAACAATAATAACACAAGATGGCCGTAGCACAGATGATAAAGCGCTAGTCTACAAACCGAAGAACCAGGTTCGATTCCACCTCATCTCGCCACAATATTTTTCGTTCACAACGGTATAATAAATCATCGATTTTTCCGGAAGAAAACACTCTCCTGATTGGGAAACTGTTCATCAGAGGCTCGGATCGCCGCAGTGAACCTACCCCGAAGACGAAAGCTCGGTCTACACATTGAGGGACAAACCATCCCTACATTGGTAACCAGCAACGAATGCGAAACGCGCGCGACACAGTTGGAGGATCCTATGATCCCTAAATTAACGATACAATAATAAACCAGGATGTTTCAGGACATAACTTTAGCTGAATTAAAATCAATATAATAAATAATTTAAAAAAAAAAGAATATCAACACATAGTTATAGACTGTTAGAACGACATCACAGGTTAAAGGCATTAGAACTAAATTCTATTAAGTATAAAATTGTAATTGAAATAATAATGTGTTTCTTTATAGTCATAATGAGTTCGTTAAATTGTATATGATATAATATGGTCAGAATTTAAAAGAGATGAAATGAGTTAAATTCTTCGTTTGAAGGCGAGAAAAAGTGGAGTCAGTATGATAAAAATATTCATCAAAACGATGTCCAAAAAATGTGATTGTAAATTGTTAAAACTTTGAGAGTAACAATTCAAAATTAATGTGTGAAAGGTGAAAAATGTTGTAAGGAACTTACTGTATTAAAAATAATGTAAAAAGATCTTTAGTTCTGAACGCAGTATGGTATAATATCTGGTAGACTTAAACAAAGGTTTTCTTTTCGTAACTGATAGAACGTTTATGAGACAAATTGTGATGGAGGTCAATCCTGGTAATTGAAAATAGTAATAGGATAGATAACGAAGATGTCACTAGTGATAATTTGCAAGATTGTCTAGTAAACAAAAATAAGCGTCATCTAGAAATTCAGTGTCTTTCTGTCTGAATTAATGCTACTAAACTGTTCCTTAATGTGTAACATTTTCGAGATCAGTCTTTTGTTATGATTCGGTTCTATGTCTAAAATTTTAACTTTATTCCAATCAAAGGTATGATTGCAACTTAGCATGTGTTCCGAAATGACAGAATGCTTTGATTCATCTAATTTGATGTTATTACAGTGTTCTTTAACTCTTGTTTTTAATTGTCTTTTGGTTTATCCTACGTATGAGGCGTCACAGTCCTTGTAATGAATTTTAGAGAAGAGAATAATTTAGAGAATAAATTAGAGAAAAGAAAAACTTTATATAAATCAAAACTATTCTTGACATATTTATCATCATATATTAAACTAGTAGAAAATATTTTTTGTAAGAAAGAGGCTATTGGATACAAGGCTGTATTAATAGATGAAACTATGAAACTACTATTCTGTAAGGATGATTTTTTCAATGAATTTTTGGAAGATTATACGCTTTGGGGAAAATAGAATCACTTGAGAACATTGAGAAATAAGTATGTCTTCAAATAAATCCTTTTTGCAATCATGTTTTTAGCATGTTGTTAAGATTTTTTTCTATATCGGCAATAGGATTTTTTTTTACTATGTAAGTGTTTTGATCTTGTAGCATTAATTCTATTTTTTGTAAGTATTCGTCTTTATTTAATGCTACCGTGACATTACCTTTGTTAGCTCTCGTAAAAATTATATTAGGATTGTTTTTACAAAAATTTGTTGTGGATTGTTTAAAAAAAAGTAAGGTTTTATCAATTATGTTTAGACTAGTTTTTTTATGAATTAGACTGTGGAAGAAGAGAATAGTGTTTCGGATTTTTGTCTTATTAGTGGCACTAATGTGCGATTGCAACTTTCAATGTCTTTGATGAACTTGTGAATGGCTGTCTTTTTATTGTTGTCTACCGGTAGACTAAAGGTATCATCCAGTTGCATAAGATTAGAAAATGTTGAGGGAATGGTGGTATTAGTCAAATTGATGAACCATTTTTCATTAGAATAGTTTAGTAGATTCAATGTATTGTTAACAAATTTTTTTGGTTCTATTTTAATTGAAATTGTGTCCGGTGTGTACGAATTCTTAGTATGTTCTGAATAAATGTATTTGGTGTTGTCATTATTGTTCTCAGAATGTTCTTGCAGGAATAATTAATAGGTTTTACCTTGTTAATTATATTACTGTTTTTTATGTTCTGTGACTTTCTTTTATGTTCCCTGTTAATTATATTACGGCTTTTTGGTAAAGTCAATGAAATTTCTTTTTATGCTTGAGTAAATCTGTGTCTATAATTGAATGAGTCAGAATAAAATTTGAGAATCTCATTCCAGATATGAGACGGTAGGACATTAGATAAGTTAATAGACAAAAAATTTGTTTCTTTATTTAAAAAAAATATGTATCTATAGAGATCAAATATTTCAATGTTCAAAATTTTTTTTTTTTTATTTACATATGAGTCTCTCCAGTTTTTAAATAGTTTTGTAATGATTATGATAAAATGTCATTTTATAAATGTATGATAAATGTGACGGAGTAACATCATTTAATTTGCAAATTTTCAGTAAATGTACTTGAAATGCGGCTCTAACAAGACTATTTGTATCTATCCAACGCTTGAATGTACCGGATACATGTTCTCCGAAGATGTTATGTATCTAATATTGATATGTATCTAATATTGAATTTAAAAACTTTAGTTTAGCTAATTTAATAAATTAGATTTAATAAATATAAAATTCTATTAATTTATATCTTCGATTAGATATGACCTGATGTATTTCACTAAAAATAAAAGTTGTCGCCGCATGTTTTCTCTCTCATTTATTGCGATGCTCATCTGCGTTCTCTCTTTCTCTTTCCCTCTCTCTCTCTCTTTCTCTCTCTCTATGCATATACCGCATGTTTTCTCTCTCATTCATTGCGATGCTCATATGCGTTCTCTCTCTTTCTCTATGCATATATCTACCGTCTTCTCGGATGCGTTCTTTTTCTTGCATTGAATCGTACTATTACCGAATAGCTATCATTATTGATAGACTCTTAATTATAGGGAAAGAGAAGGGAGGACTCGTTCCAACAAGCAATAAATAGGAACGTGCAAGTTTCGAAGTCACATGACAAGCAGATGATGTCACAGAAGGGAGTGATAAAGTATATTTTAGGATTGTGAGGAAAGAAAGAGAGATTAGAATTATAATTTCTTTATTTTAATAATTTGATTAATTTATTTGAGGAAAAACCGCGCGTTTTCTTATCATATATATAAATTTAAACTGCTGAATAGAGGCAAGTGAAAAGAAATGGAATATCTTTAATCTTATTTTTTAGTTTATTTTTAGTTTATTTTTTCATGGAATGTGTCATACACAATATTATTTGAGGCATGCTATGCTATTAATTCGCATTCCATGTTTGATTCTTTATCATAAATCTTGCGCAAAATCTTTTCCGCATTAATTTCGTTAAAATAGTTACAAAATACAAATTTAAATTTTTCACTTGTGAAATTCATTTTCTGATATAGTTCAAAATACACATGATTAATACAAAGTTCTAATTCAAATAAAAATAATATGGTCGACGGCTTAACATACATGCAAGTATCATAAGATGACAATTTTACAATATGCGTGTCGCGCATTTTTACGAGTTCTATAACTAGATTTCGAATTAATGACGATGAAGATGCGGGAGACTGCTCAATGTTAACACGTTGTTATGCCGCCGGAGCGGACAAGGGTTGGGATTGGTGGGTCGAAGAGAACCAATTCTTATAATTAATAAATCTTTCACTTTATTCCATTTCACTTGCGTACACTTTATTGCGCGATACCACACCTTTCGCGTAGACGTACTAAACGAGTATCGCGGCTGTCTCGCCGTGCATCGTATATATATCGCGTTTCGGCGATCTGTTACCATGTCGGTTCTACCGATCAGCACCGACATGGTCAGCAAGTCGCAATCACTTCCGGAGA
>JANQDE010000627.1:20890-40100 GCA_037157785.1 Cephalotes varians
CGGAAATCACATTGTTCAAAGTACAGTGGCGGATGCCGCATGTGATGTTGAATGAAATAAATAAACTGTCGATGCTGCGTGTTCTGGAAAGCGGGCAATACCTCAGCATGACTTTTCGCTCATGGGATTTGTATGAGTTTCCGCTGTTGCAACACACAACCAAACATTCGTGGGCTATCAAGACCGCTACTCAGTTGGAAAAACCGCGATACGTAATTTTCGCTTTGCAAGTTGGTCGGAAAAACATCATGTCTGAGCATACGAATCGATTCGATCATTGCAAATTAAACAACGTAAAGCTCTATCTGAATTCGGAATGTTATCCATACGATGATATGAATTTAGATTTCGATAAAAATAGATGGTCGATTCTCTACGATACGTATGCACGTTTCTGTAAAAATTATTACCGATATGATTATCTCGAGCCGAATCAAACTGTCACGTCTTTTCAACATAATGGTCCGTTCGTAATTATCGATTGCTCTCGACAAAACGAATCGATCAAGAGCGCAACTGTAGACGTGCGCATAGAATTCGATTGTAAGGAGAATGTGCCCATGAATACCACGGCATACTATTTCATTATACACGATCGCGTGGTTCAGTACAATCCGTTGACCAATGTTGTGCGCAAAATTACCTAAGTGCGACTGAAGATGATATAAAAATCTACGATGCATCGAAATCGACCGCAGTCTTCTCGAGGACGCAATCATGTCTGTACCAATATTTATGGATCTGCAAGATTTCCTCATTAGAAAATATTTTGTCGTTAAGGAATTAAAGCGGCTCTCAAAGAGGGACATGTTCTCTCTCATTATATTTTTATATGTCCCTATCCATGGGATATTCTTTCAAGATCTGAAAGACACCAGGCGATGTGGCTGATTGAGAATCGTCATGGAATACAATGGGATGATGGAATGGTTCCATACAGGATGGCCAAAAGTTTAATTACAAAGGCGGTGGATACAACGGCAACTAATGATAATATTATCGTGTACGTCAAGGGACACGAGAAACGAGAATGGCTGCGGGATTTGCTCCTGGATGAAGCGAGACGRGTCTATGTGGAAAATATCGAGGYGCATTACGAAGATATAGAATCTCTAAATAAGTTGGATGTTACGCATACGTTTCGTTGTCARAAACATGTAAAGAATTGCRCATTACAAAATGTATTTAAAATATACAATTGGTGGCATCGCCATCATGACAAATAAACATATGTTATCTGTAAATATGGTTTTATTAATTTTTCTCCTTTCCTTGTAGTTAAGAATTAATATACTCTAAAAATACATAGCGCGCTTTGTATTACTAATCAGTTTTAAAATTATTGTTCTCTCTTTTTCACTGAACATTATGGTGACAGATAATAGTGATATGATAATTGTTTAGATAGAGGTTCGATACAATTGTACTTGCAATCGATGCTTTATCTTCAGAGTATCTAAAGTATCTCTGAAATTTCTCTTTTTTCAAGAATAATATACATTTCTTACCTGACAGATTACTAAGAAAATTTGTTTTTTATAAAATTTATGTGTATCCCTACTCTAAGTATTGAGATAACTCGGATTCTTCTTCGGGATCATCAGTCTCGGTTTTCAGAGACTTTTCTGAATATTAAGACGGATAAAATGACTGATCTCAAAAACATTATTCAAGTGTCGTTTCCTGACAATGGAGCAAGTGTGTGATTGTGCATATTGTGTATTTTTTCCTTTTATTTTTATTTTTTATTTCTATTTTAGTGGGTGTGGGTCGACCGTCAGACGGTAACGCATGTACATATTAACCATATGCTATCACTGAGGTTTCGGCAAAAAAAGGTAAGACAAATATTTATATAATTTGTATTGTGCAATACGTTCTTGTACATGTTATTTTGCTTTAGGACTTATGTCGGGCGCAGATAAAAATTAAGGGTTTCCTTAATTTTGAAACTGTAAATGGGTGCGACACTGTCGTCGCATAGAATGGATCGGCCACTCGACGTTATGGGATGGAGACGAAGACGTCCTAGATTCAGCAATATTATTTGGGGAGAAGATATATACACCTGAAAAATGGGATTAGATGTAAAAAAAAGTTAGAATAAAAAAAATTATATATTACATATTATAAATTATTTAATGCTTGCGATTCCTTACTCCCTTCGCGCGGTTCGTTCACAATATAAAATAAAAATTATAATCTCTTTTCTCTCAAATAGATTTATCACTCGACCTACATTCCTGTTGGAGTTCTTCCCTATCTTTCCTTTAATTAAGAGTCAATAATGATAGATTCAATGTGCGAGATAACGTTACCGAAAAGGTATGTGCATAGAGAGAGATAACGAGAAGATGGTATGCATAGAGAGAACGAAAAGATGGTAGGTATACGCATAGAGAGAACGAGAAGATGGTATAGAAAAAGAAAACACGCGGCGGCATTTTTTTTTGTTATATCTAATCAAAGTTATAAATTGATAGAATTTCAATTTGTTAAATTATCTAGATTAATAGCTATTATCTAATTAATAGAGTTTTTATTAAATTGATTATTTAAATTAATTGTTTATATTTATATAATTAATTGTATTTAAATTTGTTAAATTATCTAAATTAATTGTTAATTAAATGGATTCCCCCTCCCCGCGTGACGTCATACCTCTCGCCCCGGAATACCCCCCTTCCCCGCACTCCCCTCGGAGCTCCAGAGTTAGAACCGGCCTTGTTATGCTACTGCAATCCTACGTGTTTTGCCGACACAGTTAATATTCACTGAATAGCACGAACCATTAAATAAAAATAATAAAAATACCTTCACAAAAATAGACGCGTTGCTCTGCATCTCCCGCAAGGAGTTGCTGCACCCATTGAAAATGATACGGGTGCACCAGAAGAAATCGAATACACGAGCCGCACGATAATGAAAAACAATCCAGCGCTTTTGTTTTTTTGCAATCGACGTAGTGTCTTGCGTGCGTTCGAAACTATTGTGCATAAAGTTAAATTAAATGGCGGAATATACCGCTCAAGACTACACCGACATGATAATCTTGTACGGTGTAGCTAGAGAAAACGCGTGTGYCGCCGCCCGTCTTTACGCGGAACGATTTCCCGAACGCGAACGACATCCCGATTATAAGGTTATTTTGAGGTGTATTCGACGTGTACGGGATCGACGATATTGCCGTATACTCGACAAGGTATTGGTGGACTGCGGTCTGTTCGCGTAAATGATGAGGAGAGAATCCTGCGAGCGTTCGAAGAGAACCCCAGGAACAGCATACGCCGTCTAGCTCATGCACTGAATATATTCCGAGACGTAGTGCACCGTGTTCTACACCAAAACGGATTGCACCCGTATCATTTTCAACGTGCAGCAACTCCTTGCGGGAGATGCAGAGCAACGCGTCTATTTTTATGAAGGTATTTTTATCATTTTTATTTAATGGTTCGCGCTATTCAGTGAATATTAACTGTGTCGGCAAAACATGTAGGATTGCTCGCGCAGTGTCGGCGGAACGCTCTTTTCCCCGATCGCATCCTGTGGACGGACGAAGCAACCTTCACACCGAACGGCGTATTCAACTCCCATAACTTTTTATGGGGAGATGAAAATCCGCACGCCGTTCGACAAGACGCATTTCAATATCGCTGGTCGATTAATGTATGAGCAAGAATAAAAGCGAATCGAATCGTAAGTATAAATTAGGAAATTCTCTCTCTCTCTCTCTCTTTCTCTCTCTCGCAGTTTTTCTCAAAACACACTCTTTCAATTTTCAGATCGGCCCATATTTCTTCCCGCCGCGCCTAACGAGAGACGTTTATACCCGTTTCTTGGAAAATGAGTTGCCTGCGCTTCTCGAAGACATTCCAYTTCGTGAAYGCGAAGAGCTCATTTTCCAACACGACGGGGYTCCTGCGCACTTTTCGCGTCAACCACGCGATATTTTAAACGCGCGTTACCCGGGCAAATAGATGGGTCGAGGTGGCCCAATCCATTGGCCAGCGCGGTCGCCAGATCTTAACGTGCTCGATTATTTCGTTTGGGGTCACGTCAAATATCTAATCGAGCACAGACGCGATGGTAATGAAGACGAGATTCGAGAAGCAATTCTCGCTGCCTTCAATGCTATCACGCTTGAAATGGCGCACCGCGCGACGCGTAATATTGCTCGAAGAGCCGATTTTTGTTTGCGAGAACGGCACTTCGAGCAATTTCTGCATTAAACAATGAGAGTGGATTAGACCTACTGGGGATACCACTTTAAAAAAAATGCGCCATGCTATCTACCGCAAGGTGGTGCGGAAACGATAGCCTAATAATATTTTCCTAAGCCTAATAATATTGAAATAATTTTTTTCGAGTAAGAAAAAACGTGAGCGACACCGCTTGGGTGTAGCGAGCGTAGCCATTGCCGTAGTAAACAACTCCGCGCGCGCTTAGAGACGCGGGGCGGACGTATCTCGCCAAGCGCTTGCATTTATCGATAGGCCGGTCGAACATGCCTCTTTTCGGCAATCTTCAAAAATTAATATCTCGTTAATTATTACGAAATTTGCAAAATGGTAGAGGACTTTTCTACTCAGTTTAACGTCCTCTACCTGCATACAAGGGTAAAGGCGGATAATCCCTGACACTCTGTATATGACAACACTAGGGTAAATGTATCAGTTACTACGATAACAAAGTTTAGTTACACTTTTTTCGATTATTCCTCTTAATTTATTATAAAAGAATGATTCTGAACTGTTTTTTTCTAAAGAATGATGTATTCTGTATTCGAAAAAAAAATTAGTTAACTCTTAAAGTTTAACCTAATATAAAAAAATATCAAAAATAAAATAAATGACATTTTGTACATATTATTGCGGGCGAAAAAGACCAATTACGTGTACCAATTACTGTACACAGTACTACGGATTTTAATTTTATGTATAAAAGTGATTATAAATAATATATTAATAGTATTAGTATTAAAAACAAATCTATTATTTGACTAAAATATACAAAATACATGGATATAGAAAATAAAACGTTTAAAAACGTAAATTATTTAGTATGGAAAGACTTGTGATTATTGTATATTAATCAGATTATTTATCAAAGTAAATTTATATTTGTAGAAATTATTTATCACAGGAGACTTTTCAGATTAATAAAAAAATTATTTATCACGGATAATATTTTTCCTTTATTATTTAGTCATTTCAGTTTCTTAATTTTTAAAGCCTCCATTTTTTCAATCTTTCCTCTTACTTTTTGATCTTGTCACTCTCTTTTTACAATTTCAGTTCTTCTCTTCTTAGTTTTTCTTCTTTCTTTTTAATTTCATCTTGTTCCTTTTTCATTTTTTTTAAGTATTGTTTTTCTAATTTCAATTTTTTTCTCATAGCCATATCTTCTTTCAATTGACATTTTGTTTCCTCCTCTTCTATTTTAATTTGTTTCCACTCCTCGCTACTAAGAACAGATGAAATTTTTCTTTTTGGCTTTCTTCTGTTTGTATTTTTCTTCACTTCTTCTCTTGGCCAAAATAAGGCTTTTTGGAATGGTTTAGGGAATTGTAAAAATTACAATTACCATATAAAAATATGGTCCTGAGAATTAGTCACGTCTGATAAGGGAGATGATTTAGGCTCGCTTAGTATATTTGGAGATGTCATAGGATTAATTTTTTATATTGTTTCTATTTGAGTAATAGAGATTTTTATTTCGGTAAAAGATTCTTCAGCATTGTCGGATACAAGTCGGATCATTTAATCCAGTTGAAGTGATATTTTCAACCAGAGAGCTGTCATGAATATCTTCTCTTGATTGTGATAAAATATAAGATTCAGTATAAGGTCTGAATGGAGAATGAGCACTTGAAAGCATACTTTGGTCGAAACTATCTTTGAAAGAGATATCATTAAGAGAGACATCTTGAACCGCTGAACTTGATCCAAGAATATTCTCAATAGAAAAACTCTATGTTTTACAATCATTTAGAACCGTTTTTCTAGGTTCGTTCAGTTGAATAAAACTGTTTGAGACAATAGAACAAGTATCTTTAATTTCCACTTACAATATCATCCGATATAGTTTTGAGCTTGCTACATTTAGCTTTTTCATTATTATTTGTGTGATAATAATATCAAAAAACATAATATCAGAATCAATATAATTTTCTGAGTAGTTCACTTCATCTTCATTTAGATTAAGTACAACCTATAAAAAATGTATTTATGCAAAACAAATTTTATTTTCTGACAAATGTGTTGTTTGAAACATAGATTTTATTATACACACAATAATTAATACATTCTAAATATTATTACAACTAACAATTAGTAGAAAAATTATGTATATATTATAAATCTAATCATAAAAATTAAAACATTTTCATTTTGTAAATATATATTTTTCTAATATCACTTGATTTTTACTTCTATATAAAAATGCGTTGCTAAATTTAAAAAAATATAAACTTTAGCAAAAAGAAATTAATTGGAAATATAAGAAATAAATTCAATTAATTATTTTTTTTTTAATATCAAAATTTTCAGATGGTTGTTCAAGTATGTTAGCGTCCAATATTACTATTTGATTTTTAAACTCTTCATTGATAGAAATAGAAATATGTCCATCAACATTAAGATCCTAAATAAAAAAATTAGAAATTAATATTTGGAAAATATTGTACACTTCAGCAAAAAGAAATTAATTGGAAATAAATTCAATAAATGTTTTCACACTTTTTCTGAGATATCAAAATTTTCTAATGGTTGTTCAACTATATCGGCGTCCAATATTAATGTTTGTTTCTTAGTGTCTTCATTAACAAAAGTAGAAATATGTCCATCAACATTAGGATCCTAAATAAACAAATTAGAAATTAACATTTAATGCACAATATGTCTTACAAATATTTAAATGAAGTTTTAAAATATTTACATCACTACCATTTTGATCCATAATCAGTTTTTGTTGATTAACTGCTAGATTTCAATCATACTAAATATAAAATAGACTTTCGTCTTCTTTCTTGCTAGCCCATTGTCATTTATAGCTTTTAAATACAAGTAATTTATTTTTTTCAATTATGTTTTCTATATAAGTCAGTGCAATCTCTTCATTGTTGATATGATTGATGGAAGTATCTTCTTCTTGCACACATAATACTTTACTTTTGGTGGTTTTAGTAAAAACTTTTTTATAATCGACTGCATTTTCATTAAAAGGACATAATCCACATATTTGGAAACCATTTTGTTTTATCTACTTTCATATTTTGCAAAGTATTTTTCAGAACTTTTGCAAACTGATGTTTCTTAATACTTAAAAGATTATTCTTCCTACAAACTTCCATACAGTTTTGCTGCCAGGATGATTTAAACGCCCGAAAAAATGCCACATCAAGTGGCTGTAAAATGTGTGTTGCGTTTGCTTTTAAAGCTACTAACTCAATTTATTTTTCCTGACAGAAATTACTCAAAGGTAGTGAAATATGTGACGAATGTCCATCAACAAATAAAATGATAAGGATTTCTATATTATTTTCCACAAGTCAATGATAGAAAATGTTAGTTATGTATTCGTAGTAATTTTTTGCTATCATCCAACCGTTATCTGAATATCCAGCACTATACCCATCAGGCAATGATTGTTAGACTTGAGGTGGCATCTTTTGATCAGTAAAAAGAATTAGCGGTGGTGCAAGCTGGCCTGCAGCATTTACTGTAACTAGTACAGTTATACATTCTTTTTCATTGTTGCCAACAATTTTATATACATTTTTTATACCTTTTCGGATAAAAACTGTAGGGCTCTTTGAATTAAGACCAACGCTAGTTTCGTCATAATTAAAGACTCTTGAATTATCGATATTCAGAAGATTTTTGGTTTCCAAATACTGTTTTACTTCACCGATCCATGTTCGTATATCAGTCTCAGAAACTTCTGCACATCTCTGGCTAACATTTTCTGTTAATCCTTTGGCTACATTAGTATGTCTTTTTAAAAATCCTTCGTACCAATGACGACCTGGTACATTCGTAAAAGGATTTTCTCTCTCTAGCTCTATGAAGAGTAATTGAACGCTTTCTAATAAATGTTCTTTTGTAATTGGAAAACCTTACTCGGTAATGGAAAATCCATTTCAAAAAGTTTTTTCTTCCGTTTCCGAGAGAATTATATGAGGCCCAGATTTTTTTCAATATTTTTTGAATATTTATCTTTAACATGTGCTTTTATAGTCGATTCAGGCAGGTCGTTATAACGCCGGCTTGCATACAGCAATGCATGCATGCTTTCGCTGTGCTTCACTATGTTTATAGTATGCAACAAATTGTCTTTGTCATAATTGCATCTTTTTTTTATGCCTCCTTGTGACTTTCTTTTTATTATACTTATTTTTTTATCTTCATTTAAAGTGATTTATAATAAACTAAACACAATTCAACACATTCAATGCACGCAACATGTGATTCAAATGGAAGTTAGATTACCTATTGAGATAGTTATGTTTAACAGATGACATTGCCGCAGTATTACATACGTTCCTATTGAATTTTGTGCCGCAGTAATGAGCTTCCCCACCGTTCAAGTATACGTAATGCTGAGGGCTTAATTTTTTATTAATAAAGCAAAGAAAGTTTCTTTTTATATTGTTTTATGATAAAGTACGTATTTAAATAGTAAAAAATACTTTTCCTCATTTATTTTAAAGCATGAAGCATGTACACGTTTGAACAACAGTCTTTTCGTAATCGAATCCGAAGAAAAATTGTTTATTTTACACCTTTTATGAAGATGGCTTCTTTAAATTTTAATATATAAAAGAATCTGTGAATAATTGAAGAATATTTTTGTTGTTTCAAATAGAGTACATTCTTATTGAACTGTACAAATTTTTTTAGGTAGGAAAATTTAGTTTTAAATATTTTAATCTTATTGAAAATAAAATACCACAGTAAAGCGTACACCCGCATTAATAAGTACATTTACCCTATCGGGCGTATTGTTACAACCTTTTTAAAAAATTACGTTTTTAAAAAAAGGTAAAAAACGCGACAAGTTTACACATTACTTGGAGAAAATACTGTTGTTTTAACCCAAGGGATTTATTTTAATAATAAAGCTAACAAGTAAACCTACCCAAGTGACACTCTTCGATTTTGATCAAACCTTGCACACTTCTAGGACGATGAAAAATAATCGACACATATTTTTTTATATCGGCGGTAATTCAGTTTTAAGGGTAGAAACTATCCTTTGAATATTTAGGGGTGTATTCAAAATTTTAATAATATCCATTGAACAATTTGAATTGTGAAGGCTTTATGGGGKTTTTYGATGCCGCTGAACMTAAATTTGATGTCGAAAATATCATTACCAAAATGGCGGATTCAATATGGCGTCTCTATTTCCTAACAAAAGGGTATTTTTTTTGTATTTAGGCTAGAATCGGTTTTTTAATGTTAGTAATAAATGATATGAAAGGATTTTCGATGTCGCTGAATCCAAATTTGATGTCGAAAATATCATTATGAAAATGGCGGATTCAAAATTGAGTCTCTATTTCCTAAGAAAGGGATATTTTTTTATTTTGGCTAGAATCGGTTCTTTGTTGTTAGTAATAAAAGGGTYGAAAGGGTTTTCAATATCGCTAAATCTAAATTTTAAACTGAACATATCATAATCAAAATGTCGGATGAATATGGTGGTTACATATTTTTTAACCAAAAGATATTTYACAAATCAGAYTTGAATTATTTTGTGAGCAAACAGARCGATAAGCAYTTGTTTTTTAAGAAACAYTACAAGCAACTGATGATCAGATCTGTTGTGAGGTAAGTCTACACAGTTCTAGTACTGCGATACCAAAATYCTATTTTGAACGTTCTAAAAGCTACATAAACAAAATAATTTAGGTCTGATTTGTGAAATACCTTTTGGTTAAAAAATATATAACCACCATATTCATCCGATATTTTGATTATGATGTGTTCAGTTTAAAATTTAGATTTAGCGATATTGAAAACCCTTTCAGCCCTTTTATTATTAACAACAAAGAACCGATTCTAGCCAAAATTAAAAAATATCCCTTTCTTAGGAAATAGAGACTCAATTTTGAATCCGCTATTTTCATAATGTTATTTTCGACATCAAATTTGGATTCAGCGACATCGAAAATCCTTTCATATCATTTATTACTAACATTAAARAACCGATTYTARYCTAAATACAAAAAAATACCYTTTTRTTAGGAAATAGAGACGCCATATTGAATCCGCCATTTTGGTAATGATATTTTCGACATCAAATTTAGGTTCAGCGGCATCGAAAACCCCCATAAAACCTTCACAATTCAAATTGTTCAATGGATATTATTAAAATCTTGAATACACCCYCAAATATTCAAARGATAGTTTYTACCCTTAAAACTGAATTACCGCCGATATAAAAAAATACGTGTCGATTATTTTTCATCGCCCTAGAAGTGTGCAAGGTTTGATCAAAATCGAAGAATGTCACTTGGGTAGGTACTTGTAAGTGATACATTTCTATTTTAAAAAATTATAATAATTCTCCTTAAAAAAATAATAATAATCAAACCCAAATGGTAGATATACATAATCTTTTTATTATCATATCCAAAATTCCATGAAAGAAATTTAAACTTTATCATTGAGATGTTCATAAATAATAATTATCCTTTACAATTTATATTTAACACAATACAGACAAGATTAAAATCACTTTGTAACAAAAGAACTAAAAAACAAGTTATTAACATTCCCGAGGAAGAAAGGATTAATGGCTAGTTTTTGACACCATATATTCAAAAAGTCACAGATAAATTTAAAAATATCGCTAGCAGAAAAAAGCTAAATTAGCCTTTTTCAGTCTCAATAAATTGGGGAAGATAATTAAAGCGCAAAAAGACGCCTTATCGCTGGGTTTTAATAAAAACATAGTTTACAAGTTGTCTTGTAAAGATTGTGATGCTACATATGTCGGACAAATGAAAAGAAAACTCAACACAAGAATATCAGAACATAGAAGAGACACACATACATTAATAAGAAAACTGGCAAACATTCTATAATAACGGAACACAGGATAAACAACAATCACGAATTTAATTGAGACAATCCAGAAATATTCGATAAAGAAAAATACTACTACAGAAGATTGATATCGGAAATGATAAACATCAAATCACAAAAAATGCGTTGAACATGCAATCCAACACCGAACTCTTACAACAGATATATGTCGAAATATTGAATAAAATCTGAGAACTGTATAACATTGTAATTTTATTGTTAAATTTTATGATTATTTTATAAACCGACCTTATTTTTACCGTTTTATGTTATCATTTCACGCTTTGTATGCCTATGTTAACAATTACCGCGCCACACGTCCTGCGCGCACACTGCGCGCGCCGCGCCGCGCGTTCTGCCGTGCGGTGTGACATTCAGATGTGTTTTTGATGTTTGACATTATTAACGTAAACTCATTTGAACATCGAACAACAATTAACAAGAATGTACTTTCATACACTGAGGATGGCTTAAAAGAGAGCCGAAACGTCTGTAAATATAGATAATAAGTTACATTAATTGATTACGCTCTGTTAACTGCGACATTGCTCTTATTAACCCTTCTAAGATTAATTGATTACCAAATAGTAGTATTTTTATATTTAAAAAAACCCAAGTAATACGTATCATTTATTAAAAAAATAGGTACATATTTGCATTCAAGAGTTTTTCTATTTCAACCTGTGTTATATCACAAAGTTGTTGTATTATTTTACTAAATTCAAATATTTAATAATGAACTATAATAATACATATATTATTTATAAGATTTGAAAGATTTGATATAAAAAAATGGCGTCAAGTTATATCTCATTACCTAGAAAATTTTATGTACAACTGCTTTTAAAAAATAAAATCTAAGTGATATTTATCTCTGTATTCTTATTGAAGTCTTTTTATAAAATTATGACCTAACTCAATTCAAATAATATATATCTAATCCGTGGTATATTACTCAATTCAAATAATACGTATATATATCATTTGTATAAAAGATTTGATATCAATAAGTGCTGATCAAATATGTGACTTGACAGGAAAACAACATTCTCTAATGATTAGAGAACATATTTGATCAGCTTCTTATTTTTTAGTGGAATAGGCCTCCTGGGGAAACCACTTAAAAAAAACGCATCTATAATAGTACCTCAAAGGTGATGTGGAAAGCTATTGTTCACATTGTAACTATCGTGTTGTAATTATTGTTAATTATATTATTGTATAATTGTGTAATGTATCGTAGAATATGTATAATATGTTAATAATAGAAAATTGAATTTGGTTATAAAAATAAAAATTATGTAGAAAGGAAAATATTTTAATGATAATTTGCCGAAAGGTATGGTTCCAACATATTTCTTATCGCGATGTTCCTGAGGCACAGCGTCACGTGAGCGATCGGCGGCTCGGCCGTCGAGCTACGAGCGGTAGTGGGAGGACGGTGGGCTGCGCCTCGGAAATCGGGCTGAAATGTGCATTTAATTCCGAGCACTGCTCTATGGCATCAACGTTATTTTGACGTTAGGCCAGACTTAAACATGTCTATATTTTTCTTTCTAAATAAATAAAGACAGACACATGTTTAAGTCTCACTTAAAGCTAAAATAACGTTGATACAATCGGGCCTTACTCAAACAGTTTTTGGATAAAGCATTTCGTCTTGGTATTTTGCCAATAGTTGGGTTGACGCAAAATATAAAGAGAAAAGCGGAATATAAAACCATTACATGCACAAATACATGCATAAAACGTAAAAAATATAATGAAAAAGAAGACGAATTAAATAATAATATATAACGCAAAAATGTTATTATGTAGGTGTAATATGTTTTATTATTAAAAAAGATAAAAATAAAAAATAGTTAAATTGTTCAATAATCATTTATCTCATAATGTCTGCATACTTGTGATTAAAATTTCCATCGAGTTATATTTCAATTTGCCAGTAGTAGTAAACAAATAATAGAACTTGCTGATGTAAAAGTATATTCCACATACAACAGTAATTTAATAAATAGCGATAATGAGCTATTTCACATTGACTTATGCGAGCCATGCAATACAAGAAAAATAATGTAATGATTTTATACATCTTGAGTTGGATATACGATGTAACAATCGGTACAGCCTCAAGTGTTGTGCAAGATCAAATCTATTATATAATTTTATTCCACACACCTGCGTTACATTTTTTACATCTAATTTCCTGGACAGGAAACACAATATTTATCAAATATTTTAAAAATATAGATATTAAATATTTTGTAAATATTCGAACGTCCGACAAATTTAAATATGAGAAAGATTATAACAAAAATATTAAAAGTATATTTATAACGAATTTTAAATATAAAATAGAAGAATATTGATTATTAAATAAATAATAGATAATATTAGTATAAGTATTAGAGTAATAATATAATATTAGTTATTATTAAGATTAATTATTATTATTATTTATTATTAATTAATTAATTTATTAAATTAATTTGAAATAAATTGTATGACCCCGAAGTTTAAAATTATTATCGCAAATTGCCGTACGGGCCTTCGCAGTTCTTATTGCGCAAAATTGACAAGAAACACACAAGACTTAAATTTAGTGTATAATTAATGTCAAACTTACAGAATATATAAAAATATAAGACACTCGGTATTACGGACGTTTCGATCCTAATGTGGATCCTCTTCAGCGTAACGAAATTGCGGTGGGCGTATAGATTTGCTTTTCTCGAACTCTCTTCTCTCAGTCTCGAAATTGTATACGTCAAAATTTAAAAATATTATCCTGTGACAAGGCTAAATTGAATTCTGTCAAAGATAAAATAGTTATGATCAGTTACTGAACCTAGGTGTCAATGTGTAAAAAACTTACTGTGACAGGAGAGAGCTCGAGATGTTACTCTATCGGAAGTATTAGTTGATGTGGGGAGCAAGAACAGTAAATRTAGTGTTGTCTCCCTACCATCTCCYAATCAYCCCACTTATGTGATAGAACTCTTAGATYCGCCAATGATGTTAGAGTATATTGGATCAAGAAGTTCAGTGTCTTTTTGTAAATTAAGATCCTTATGTTGTTTTTTAATGTGGATCATCTCTGAAATTAATCGTCTATTGAAATAAACTTCTTCATCCAATATCTCCACGTTATCCCAATCGAAATCGTGTGAGTACTTTAGACGGTGTTCAGTAATGACAGATGTTTGTGTTATGTTTCTCCTGATGTGRTTCTTATGTTCTTCAATTCTATGTTTTAATAATCGACGCGTTTGTCCCACATATGAAGAGTCGCAATGTAGACAATTGATTTTATAGACGACATTAGAGCGGGAAAGTAGAGGTAACGGATCTTTGTGCACCTTAATAAATTTATTCAATCTATTAATCCCAAAAAATGCTAATTTGAATGTAGGAATGTTTTTGAACAGTTGAATGAATTTGCCAGCTGTGTGATCCATATATAGGATGACAAAATAATTGTCTTTGGTATCTGTGGTATAGGTTGTTCCATGGTTTAGATGTCGAAATTTAACCGATAGTCTCTTTCTTATTGAATTAAAGATTATATCCAGAGGATAATCGTTCATTAAAAGGTTATTAATTAGAAAGAGGAAGTTTTTTTGGTGAAACTCTGGGTTTGACAAGAGTAAAATTTTGTCAGTGGAACTTGTGATTATGCCTCTTTTTGTGACAAAGGGTGTTTAGAGTAAAAATTTAATAATCTGCCTGAGTATGTAGGTTTGTGATACCAATCAAAGATGAGTTTCCCATCTCTGTTGATCATGGTTATTTCTAAAAAGTTCAAAGAAGTATCACCATTTTCCAACGTGAATTTCAATCTAGGATGGAAAGTGTTGAAATTATGCAACAACTCATTGAGAGACATAGAGAGGAACAGCCATTGCAATGTCATCCACATATCTGATGTAAAATAAAGGTTGAAATGAAAGGTTTTTTAGAGTATGTGATTCAAGGTTTTGTAGTGCCAGGTCCGCAATGATAGGAGAGAGGGGAGAACCCATAGGAGCTCCATACGTCTGTTTGTAAATCTTTTTATTGAATATGAAATATGTGGAATTTAAAGTGAATTTAACTGCATTTAAAAATTCATTTTTAGGTATTTTTGTGTGTGGTTCGATCAAGTTCCACCTGTTGTCTAATATTTCCATGTCTAAATCTATAGGAACGTTGGTGAACAACGAGACCACATCAAGAGAAACAAGATCATGATCCTCCGGTATGTAAATGTTCGCCAGTTGACAATCTCAACGCTGTTTTTGAAGTTATTACATATTATAGGAAAACTTGTTTGTAAAATTGTTTTTAAGAAAGAGGCGAAGTTGTGTAACGGACTACCGATGGAAGAGACTATTATTCTGAGCGGTTGACCAGTTTTATGGATCTTAGGTAAGCCGTATGCTCTCGGTAGAATGGCATTAGAGGCATTTAATTGTAAAGTGTAACTCGATATGTAGTCATTTTGTAACCATCTTTTTAGTGTTCTTTTTAATTCTTCAATTAATTTATTAATAGGATTACGTTGAACCAAAGTGTAAGTGCTATTATCTGAAAGATTGATTTCCATCTTACTGTTGTAATCCATTCTAGCGAGGGCCACCGTGGTGCTACCTTTATCCGCTCTGGTGAAAATTATATCCGGATTAAGTTTAGTAAATTTTTTCGTGGAAGAAACAGATGTAAGAATGTCCAAATCTAATCTGGATTTTTTATCGTTTTTTATGTCTTTAATAAGTGGAAATAACAAATTTCTGAAATTATTGATATTATTTATCCGGTGTCTATTAAAATTATTTTCAACCGATTTTATGCATTCAACTATGTCTCTGTCTTTATTTAAAGTAGGGAGACAAAAATTCTCGCCTAGCTGTAATAACCCAATAACATCTTTCGGAATGTGCGTACCGCTGATGTTAATGAACCATTTATCTTTAGGTTCTAGCAAACTCGCTCCTTTGCAATTGAAATTCTCGGATTTCAATTCAATCAAATGAAAAGAGTCAGATCCGATTTGTTCGTTGAAAGTATATCTAGTGGTTCCGTTATGTGATGAGCAAAAGTACGTGATATTATTGATATTTTTCTTTTGTTCTGCGTTATGGAGATTCCAACTATATATGAGCTTATTGAATTTGTTGGAGAATCTGTTCCTTTCACGAAAATAAAATTTGTTAAGAGAGAGATTTTGAGTATAAAAAAATTTTTTGCATATGTGATAAGGTAGTCTTTCTTCAATTTTCCTAGTATAACAATAGATTGTAGATATAATATGATAGCGTTTTTTAATATTATTTCTGATTTTCAAATTTAAAAGCCTATTAGTAAACATGTTTGTGTATTTTATTCACCGTCTTTTTGTGTCATCATAATAAAATGTGAACTTGGTTAGACGATTAAGATTGAAATGTTTGGGAACAATGTTTGACCTTTTACATTTAAAAAGAAAACTAATACGTAACGATAATTCTATGAGTTCTTTATTCAATTTAACCCACTTCGTAAAAGTTGAGGAAGTTTCCGGATTATAAACCTTAGAGATATATGTATAAAAAGATTCGTGACAGCGCATATCTCAGGCGACGCAAGAATAAATTAATTTGAAATAGATTGTATGACCCCGAAGTTTAAAATTATTATCATTGCACATCACAGCATTGTGATTCTTCATATGTGGGACAAACGCGTCGATTATTAAAACATAGAATTGAAGAACATAAGAATCACATCAGGAGAAACATAACACAAACATCTGTCATTACTGAACACCGTCTAAAGTACTCACACGATTTCGATTGGGATAACGTGGAGATATTGGATGAAGAAGTTTATTTCAATAGACGATTAATTTCAGAGATGATCCACATTAAAAAACAACATAAGGGTCTTAATTTACAAAAAGACACTGAACTTCTTGATCCAATATACTCTAACATCATTGGCGAATCTAAGAGTTCTATCACATAAGTGGGATGATTGGGAGATGGTAGGGAGACAACACTACATTTACTGTTCTTGCTCCCCACACCAACTAATACTTCCGATAGAGTAACATCTCGAGCTCTCTCCTGTCACAGTAAGTTTTTTACACATTGACACCTAGGTTCAGTAATTGACCATAACTATTTTATCTTTGACAGAATTCAATTTAGCCTTGTCACAGGATAATATTTTTAAATTTTGACGTATACAATTTCGAGACTGAGAGAAGAGAGATCGAGAGAATCAAATCTATACGCCCACAGCATTTTCGTTACGCTGAAGAGGATCCGCATTAGGATCGAAACGTCCGTAATACCGAGTGTCTTATATTTTTATATATTCTGTAAGTTCGACATTAATTACACACTAAATTTAAATCTTATGTGTTTCTTGTCAATTTTGCGCAATAAGAACTGCGAAGGCCCGTACGGCAATTTGCGATAATAATTTTAATTTATTAAATTAATTAAATATTAAATATATATGAAGAATATCTGTGGTGATTCAATAGATGGCTAGGTAAGACCAGAAAAATAGGCGTGGTCTATGATAATATCAGATTTTAATCAGACAAACGATTTGTCACAATTTGCCATTGCATAATTTGCCCTTGTCTTTTCTGTTTCAGTGTAGAACGCTCTCCTTCTTTATCTCGTTCTCCGATCTTTTCTCTGACGAAAATACCTACAAACTATCAAATTACGCTCAGGTGCTCCGATATAAACGATATCTTTATAAATTAAAGCTTTGCCAAAGTTAAGAATCACCCAATGTGATCATTTATTTTTTCGAGTCTTCATTGCATATCACTTACCTGATTGTTTCTATCGCAGCCAATGTCAGCAGTATAGACATATAAAAATCTTTAGAAATTCCATGTTTATTGATACTTCCAAATAGTTGTTATTCAGTATTGTACACATGGATTGGAATCACATCTATCCATTAAAGAATATCAATTTTTCACTCTAACAGTAAGATATAAATGCGCCCATGCGCACATGAGTAAGAAATTAATTGCATCTGCATGATCCCTCACATGTGCGTATTGTATGCATACAAAAATACTTGTCGTTCATTACATACTAAACCAAGATGGCACTTTTTACATAAACATTTTACGATGTATTCTTCAATGTAATAACGTATACTCCGTAAAATGCAGAATGCAGGTTAATGAGCCAAGTATACATTTTAACATCATCAACAGCACAGATCGTTGAATGTATTTTTCTATATTTACTGTAAAAAGCGCAGAACGTATTTTAATATTACTTGCTGCGCAGAGCGCAGAATGCATTTTAATGTTACTTGCTGCATACAACGCAGAATGCATTTTAATGTTACTTGCTGCGCANTGCTGCATACAACGCAGAATGCATTTTAATGTTACTTGCTGCGCAGAGCGCAAAATGCATTTTAATATTACTTGCTGCGCAGAGCGCAGAATGCACATTGATGTTACTTGCTGCGCAAAGCGCAGAATGCACATTGATGTTACTTGCTGCGTAGAGCGTAGAATGCACATTGATGTTATTTGCTGCGCAGAATGTATTTTTATGTTACAATACTTCCTGCATACAGTGCAGAATGCAGTTTAATATTACTCGCTGCACAAAACGCAGAAACGATTTCATCATTTCGTAACAAAAATATGTCCTCCATTATTTCCAAGTCTATTTATTCTTTTTCTTTCTCAATCATTTTTCTTCTTTTTTCAATAATGTATTCGTGATCACGGATAGACATATTTCTCTTCTGCCTTGGACCAAGTAATTCTGATAGTACGCACTGTTCATAAAATTGTACTATTTACTAACTATTTTTTCTATCCAGAAGACATCATCTCGTAAAATTTTTTCCATTTTTAATCCTAATAGTGTCCATAATGCGAATATGCAGTACTGTCGCTGCGTTATGTGTTGTTACGTCCAAACCCCGAAGGTTTTGTTTWTAYGAGTTGRAAGGAAAGAGAAGGARGAGGTATGGAAGRWYGTAAACAGTAACTGTCTCGCAGGTATACGCACAGAGGCGCGTGCTGCGAGTCGAACGCACTTTTATGGCTCTGGAATATGGGTCAACGTCCCGAAAGGACGCTATAACACCTGTTTCCACGAGCA
>JANQDE010000627.1:41824-52162 GCA_037157785.1 Cephalotes varians
AGACCGGCAAAATCGTGCTCTTATTTAGTTTTGTTTATCTGAGTTTCCTCTGGAAGGTTCCGCTTGGCTTATGCATGTGAGATAATCGACATACCGAAAATAAGAGAAAAACTCTATCAAGATAAACAATCATATAAGGGAAACTCGGGCTTATTGCCCGCTTGCCGATAGATAACCGCTGACGCACGAGTTTCTTATTTTAATAGATTATTAGCCGTCTTTGAAAGGAGGAAATCGTGGAGTCCTCAGGACGTAACAGTGTATTGTCCTTGTATTTGATAATAATATATATGACTGCGATTCATTTTCTCATCTTTATTCTTATACAATGACCGCAGATTTGAAATGTTTCTTGCAATTGCATCTTCTGGTGTTAGGAATCGTGCAGCGAAAGGACATTTGATTTTGACAATTCCGTCTTCTTCTATTAATCCATCTGGTGAAGCGCCTAAAAATGGTATTTTGGAATCTATAAATAATCCGCAACATTTAATTGTAAGGCTCAGCATATTTTCGATGCTTTTACGTGCAATTTGCTCGTGATCAGTTCCGTGTTTAACTAATTCCACATTAAGTTCTTGTGGATATATCTCCAAGTGGATATATTATCGATTTCACTCTTGATGCGCAAGAAGTACTTTCTCTCATTTTACATATATGGTCGAAATGAGAAGCGGTTATCATTTTTGATAATATCGCCATATTCCGCTTGCTGTTTATTCCTTCGTTTCTTCTTCTATTGCTATTCGCTTCATCTGCCAATCTCGTAGCATATGCATATGTTGTGCTTTTCTCAATTCTATTTCTGCTGGTGTAGCATCGGGTCTTTCAGCTTGCGGACCATCCTTGTCTGTCGCAGCACGTTTTACATTTTGTAGTATTTCTTTCGATCTTTTCTTTGTGTCATGTGCGGTTTGTGCATTTGCTTTTTTTTTTATTTTCTAATTTCACAGCTATTTCCCCTAGTTTCGTTCCCAGAGTATACCTCAGGCGACTTATTGGTTCACCAGTGTTATATGCGACAGCAGCAGTACAACGCGTCTGGTATGATCCTCTTACACCAAAATTAATTCTTTTTCCACCAATACATTTTGATATTACAGAATTGAAAGTTTCAACTCTGTTGCTGTCTTTATCCTGTAATAAACTTTTGGCATTCCAATTTATATATTTCAATACATTTTGCAGCTTTTCATACAGTCCACATTTTTTTAATTGTGGAATATAATTTTCTTCATTTTCTTTCTACGATCCGTCGCAGAACCCAATTTTTTTCATTGTGCTCGCCAAAAACGTGACTTATTACATTATTAAGATCTATTTTTAAAGATACTAAAATCTTTTCCTGCATACTGCTCTGTTCTTCCAAACGATATTGCAGCTTTCGTTACAGCTGTTCTAATTCTAAGTATACGATTTTCAATTACATTTCTTAATTTTCCCAAACGTCCTTTTGTTTTAGCTATATATCTTTAATTTTTGTCGCCAAATTGCGCAGTAAATGATTCCCACATTCAATCTTTTCTATAAATATGTTGGAATACGGATTTGCCTGTATTATTTTCTTATATACGCTGCTGTCTCCGTCCGCTATATATGTAGAAATTAATTCGTATTTTTCTATGCTTGTTTTAAATCCTTCTCACAGACATGTGCAATACTTTGCCCGTTCTCGCACCATATTGTGCCTACATCAGATAAAGAATCATATCGTCCTGTTCTGATCTTTTCATCCAACTTCCGTCACCTATTACAGCTATATGCGGTATTCCATTTATTACTTCATTGTTGTAATGCCAATTCACGTTCTTCATTGGCTGCAGCATTCATGCTTTCTTTTGCAGCTTTTGCTAATGCTTCCGTAATAGTTTCATGTACTTTTTCGTATATTTTTTTTGACATACATGAAATATTCATTGCAGCTAAACTTTCTTCTAATTATGTGTATCCTACACCAGTTAAAATACAGCCACTGCTTCCTTATTTATATCTAAACTTTCCTTCGGAGGCGGTTCACTCCACACACTACTTTCAAAATTGCACATTCGGCATTTAAAGAAAAATTGATTTTTCAAACCGTATGCACGAGCACCGATAAACGTTAAATCACGAAAACTACATTCAACTCCGCGACAGTGCTCGTCGAACTTTTCATGTAAATATTCAAAGACATATGTGATATCTACTCTATATATATATATTTTCCAGGCATAATACCTCTCTTTACACGGAATGCATCGATATTGTTGTCTACGATTAAACTTTCATATTCTTCAGATTCACTGTTATTTTCTAATATCTTTTGCAATTCATTTTCCTGTAATATATTTCTTGTGCATATATTTTTTTCTTCATCACTATTTACTTCAAGACCCATAGCACTTAACTGTCCGTACATAATTACATCCTCACAAGCTCGCTCATCTTTATCAACCTGCATTATGTTGTTACTTGTATCTAAATTTTCCTCTTCTGCTATTTCATCAATCGTAATATCCATTATTGTTTCCTTATTTAAAATATTTTCTATATGTAGCAATTTTTCTTGTCGCCTATAAATAAACATTTTAATGCCTTAAGATGAACACACTTTAATACACTAGAACATTATCTTTGTTAAATATCGCCGACGAAACGTGTTTTACTGTGAAGCAAAAGTTACAATATTTTTATGTCCATAAATTTTTTTATGTCTACAAATGATGAATCTTTTCTTGATTGAAAGAACATTTCTACAAAAAGAAGAAAAGTGAAACGTACAAGGAAACTTTGTGAAGTATCAAATTTGGATTTTAATAAAACTTTGTATACATATAGATTAAATAGATGAACAGATATAAATAGATAAATTTACAAAATATAAGTTGTAGGAAAACGATGAAATCACCTTTTATAAGTATATAAAGCGGATTTTATATTCTTTCGTTATATTTTAAAAACTATTCAAGATATAAAAAAAATTTTTATACAAAAGTTTTATGATAAAATTAGCTTACGTTAATATTCTTTAAAAATAATTATTTTCATAAATTTCCAATATTTCTTTTAAAAATAAATATTTCTTCAAAATATTTACATAGTTAAAATAAAGATGATGTTATAAAACTTTTGTACAAAACTTTTTTTTATTTTGAATATTTTTTGAGATGTAACAAAATTAATTAAAATTTACTTTACTTATAGGAGATGATTTCACTTTTAAAAATCGTTTTTTGCCCACAACTGATATTTTCTAAATTTATGTGTTTATGTAGCCCACATAAATACGCAATTTCAAAAATCAAAATGTCATCAACACTCCATGAGAGTTTTCTTATTAGTAACGTAAAAAAAGTGAAAAAAAATGGAAACGAAGCCTTAGTGTTATAAAGTGACAATAATAATAATAATAATAACTTTATTGCATGCAGCTTACAGATTTGATAAATTTACATATAAGTAAAGAAAAAATGGGAGGCGCTTGCAAATGGCGGGGCTACAGCGGTGCAGCTGATTGCGAGGCCCGACCAGAGATCAGTAATAGCGAACAATAAATAAAGAATAAAAATACAATAAGTAATGAGTAATTATGATGTACAATAAAGAGACCGAGATACAGTGAGTACAGTATATTAAATACAAGCATGGAGTAATGTAAACGCGCAAAACGGTCAGATGACGATGGACGAAGAAATCATAAAAAATGTGAACGAATGTAAAGAGAAGCAGCGGAGCGGAAGGCAGAAAGGGAGGAAGAAGATCGGATGTAAGAGGGCAAGGAGTTRTAGTACTTTGCCGAGGTGAAGGAGAAAGAGGCACGAAATTTTAAGGAGCGGTGGGAAGGAAAAGACAGAAGGTCTCGAAAGCGAGTGGGAGGGAGGGAGGAAGAGTGAAATTCGTGGTTGAGGTGCACCAGATCACGGAGATAGGGGGGAGTATTCGAACGAAGAACATTGAATGTTAGACAGCATAGATGGAGGATGAAACGTTGGTGAATATTGAGCCAGCCRGATTTTATGAGTGAGGGAGTGACATGATCGTACTTGCGAATGCCGAAAGAAAAGCGAAGACAAGAATTTTGCACCCGTTGGATGCGACCTAAGAGACATTTGTTGAGGCTGGGAACATAGATAGTRTCGGCATAGTCAAATAGGGATAGGACGAGTAATTGTGAGAGATGAAGTTTTTGCTGGATAGAGAGAATGTGACGGAGAGGATAGAGAAGACGGAGACGTGCGAAAGCAGTGCGACATTTAATCGTGACGTGATGCTGGAACGACCAGGAGCTGTCGACATGTAAGCCAAGAATACGTGCAGTGGACGAAGAAGTGAGAGGAGTGGAATTGAGAGAGACATGGAACGACTGAATGCGTGAAAGCAGCACTGGAGAACCAACAAGAAGGGACAGTGACTTAGAGGGGTTTAAAAACAGACCACTTGATGTTGACCAGTCAGCGATACTGTGAAGGTCGTTGGTAAGTAAGACGGACGCCAAAGTAGAATCGGCTGGAGCAAAGGATTTGACAAGGAGCACATCGTCGGCGTACATGTATAGCTGTGCATTGANTCACTTTTAAAAATCGTTTTTTGCCCACAACTGATATTTTCTAAATTTATGTGTTTATGTAGCCCACATAAATACGCAATTTCAAAAATCAAAATGTCATCAACACTCCATGAGAGTTTTCTTATTAGTAACGTAAAAAAAGTGAAAAAAAATGGAAACGAAGCCTTAGTGTTATAAAGTGACAATAATAATAATAATAATAACTTTATTGCATGCAGCTTACAGATTTGATAAATTTACATATAAGTAAAGAAAAAATGGGAGGCGCTTGCAAATGGCGGGGCTACAGCGGTGCAGCTGATTGCGAGGCCCGACCAGAGATCAGTAATAGCGAACAATAAATAAAGAATAAAAATACAATAAGTAATGAGTAATTATGATGTACAATAAAGAGACCGAGATACAGTGAGTACAGTATATTAAATACAAGCATGGGGTAATGTAAACGCGCAAAACGGTCAGATGACGATGGACGAAGAAATCATAAAAAATGTGAACGAATGTAAAGAGAAGCAGCGGAGCGGAAGGCAGAAAGGGAGGAAGAAGATCGGATGTAAGAGGGCAAGGAGTTGTAGTACTTTGCCGAGGTGAAGGAGAAAGAGGCACGAAATTTTAAGGAGCGGTGGGAAGGAAAAGACAGAAGGTCTCGAAAGCGAGTGGGAGGGAGGGAGGAAGAGTGAAATTCGTGGTTGAGGTGCACCAGATCACGGAGATAGGGGGGAGTATTCGAACGAAGAACATTGAATGTTAGACAGCATAGATGGAGGATGAAACGTTGGTGAATATTGAGCCAGCCRGATTTTATGAGTGAGGGAGTGACATGATCGTACTTGCGAATGCCGAAAGAAAAGCGAAGACAAGAATTTTGCACCCGTTGGATGCGACCTAAGAGACATTTGTTGAGGCTGGGAACATAGATAGTRTCGGCATAGTCAAATAGGGATAGGACGAGTAATTGTGAGAGATGAAGTTTTTGCTGGATAGAGAGAATGTGACGGAGAGGATAGAGAAGACGGAGACGTGCGAAAGCAGTGCGACATTTAATCGTGACGTGATGCTGGAACGACCAGGAGCTGTCGACATGTAAGCCAAGAATACGTGCAGTGGACGAAGAAGTGAGAGGAGTGGAATTGAGAGAGACATGGAACGACTGAATGCGTGAAAGCAGCACTGGAGAACCAACAAGAAGGGACAGTGACTTAGAGGGGTTTAAAAACAGACCACTTGATGTTGACCAGTCAGCGATACTGTGAAGGTCGTTGGTAAGTAAGACGGACGCCAAAGTAGAATCGGCTGGAGCAAAGGATTTGACAAGGAGCACATCGTCGGCGTACATGTATAGCTGTGCATTGAGTGATAGAGCAGATAAATCGGCRRTGAAAACGTTGAAGAGCARGGGGCCCAAAATGGACCCTTGAGRTACACCGGAGGGCACGCTGCGGGAAGAGGAGAGGGTAGGAAGAGGATCGTAGATTAGAACACGTTGATAACGATTGGTAAGAAAAGATCGGATGAGTGAAAGAGAGAGGTTTRAGAGGCCATAGTGTCGCAGCTTTGCCAAAAGGAGGTCATGATTAACAGTATCAAATGCCTTAGAGTAGTCGAGGGCAATGAGAGCGGATACAGATGCGGAGTCAAAAGCGTGTAAAACGTTATTAGCGACATGCAGTAATGACGTTGTAGTACTATGGAGTTTGCGAAAGCCGGATTGGAAGGTGGGAATGATGCTATTGTTATTGAGAAAGAGATTAAGCTGTTTGAAGCAAATATGCTCAAGAAGCTTGGAAAGGAAGGGAGGGAGGGAGATAGGGCGAAAGGAGGAGGGGGAAGTAGGGTTGCGGGATTTAGGGATAGGAATAACAGTGGAGAGYCTCCAGGATGAGGGGAATACGCCATTGGATAGGGAGAAGTTTAAGATGTGGAGAATGGGATCGAGACAATAAGGGATACAGAGTAAAAGCATGTGGCCRGAGARATCATATGGCCCAGCGGATGTTAGTTTGATTTTAGACAGAATGTTGTACAGTTCTGTGTGATTTATAGGATAGAAATGAAAAGGATTTGATGAGGGACAAGAGTTAAGGAAGTGACTCAAGGTAGAAGGGAGGGGGGTTATGGAAGGAAGAGAGTTAATGAAGTGGTCGTTTAGCAAAGATGGATTTCTAAGATGACTGGGTATGGTAAATGCGGAGGAGCAGCGTCCACCGAGCCTGGTTAGGTTACGCCAGAATTGGCGGGAGGAATTGGTGGAGAGAGAGGAGGAAAGAAAGGCGCGCTTCTCTTTGCGGATGGCGGCACAGGTTAGATTACGAAGGGTTTTATAGTGCTGCCAATTGGGCGAATTGCGTGAGCGCAGAAATCGATTCAGCGAGCGACTTTTTAGTTTAATTAATCTGCGCACAGCTGGGGTGATCCAGGGTGCGTGCGGCCGGTTGCAACGCCTGATAGTGAGTGGAGCAAGACGATCGAAAATGGACATTATACTCGATGTAAAAATGCGAACCATCTCATCGACATCAACCGCATCGTGGATGAGCGACCAGTTGACCGCGGCCAAGTCGCGCCGCAATAATTCGTCCGGTATATTATAGAGGTCACGCTTGAGAGAGGTACGCGGAAGACGGCGGGGCCTAGCCAGAGTCAAATGAGCAAAGACAGTCAAATGGTCGCTGATGTGTGCGAGATCGTCAACACCCGACTCGGCAATGCCAATGGAGGAGGAAATCAAAATTAAATCGAGCAAGGTAGAGGCACTGCACGTAATCCGAGTCGGAGAGTTCACGATCTGCCTCAACGAGAGGAGAGACATGATGTCGTTTAGGCGTCTAACGCCTGGACTGCTCCCGCAAAGCATATCTATGTTTAAGTCCCCCATGCAGATGATAGCATCGGTGCAACATGCCGCACACGTCAAGCGTGACTCGAGAAAAGACAAATCGGAAAGCGGAGCGCGGGGTGGCCGATAGACGGAGAAAACCGCAATACGCTCACTGCGGAGAAAAATGGTAACTCCGACCATGTCGGTGGAAACACTGGCAGGAGAAACAGCGAAGTCAATAGGAGAGAAAGGCAGAGCATTGCTGACGTATAGCACGACGCCACCGCCACGGGCGCCGCTGGACCTGTCCTGGCGAACTAATGAGTAATTGTCGATATTAAACATGCTCGTGTCATCGGTCGCACGAAGCCAGGATTCGCTAATCGCTAGAATGTCGAATTCGAATGCACGCAACAAATCGATAACTGACGGAAAATGAGGTACGAGGGATCTCGCATTCACATGTGCAATACGCAGAAGTTTGAGGACAGTTGGCGGGTCACCACGAGCTCGAGACGAATTGGTGGCGAGATAGGAGGAAGAAGTACGATGAGTGGAGGAAAGCGGAAAGCAGGGGGGTGCAGAGGGGGGTGAGGAGGGAAGAGAGAGGGAGGATGTGTGAGATAGAAGTTGTGTTGTGATAGGGGAGAGGGAAGGTGTGGACGAGTGAGCTATTAGTCAGTTGGAGGACGTAGGTAAGACAGGGGGTGTAAAGGAGGGAGAGGGAAGAGTCTGAGAAGCGGGAGCAGCCACAGAGACGGGCACAGAAACATTCAGATGTCGTATAGACTCCGGTGAGAGGTAGCGTTGAGATTCAGCGCCATCGCGTGGGCGAAAATATGTAATGCCGCGGCGCATCCAAACGTATTTTATGCCATGTAAACGTGCAAGACTCCGCGCCTCATTATAGGTCTTTCTCTCGGAGGCAGTCGAACGCTCGCACAGAAGCACTCTGCTGGAAGGCCAAGAATTCAGAAGGGAGGAAGCCATTAGATTCTTCTGACGACGAGCCAGCGCAATCCACTGGTTTCTTTTTGCCATTGTTGAGAGTCGAACTACAATGGGTGGGAACAGCGGATCCCTGCCACGGATCCGGAAAGAGCCGACAATCTCGGCTGGAGAGATGGTAGCATCAAGACCAGCAGCAACGATGGTTAAGGTATCCAGCAACTTCTCGTCCGCTACTGTAGGGACACCGAAGATTATTAGCTCCAGGTCCCGCTGACCGCGCTCGAACCTCTCTGGTCGACCAGCAACAGAGTCGAGACACTCCACAGATTGCGGCCGCATGCCAGCCCTCCCGGGAACAGCAACGTCCTCCAGAGCAGCGCAACGCGACTCGATGCCAGCAAGTCTCCCATCAAGGGCACCGAACAAGGTCGCGTGATCGATCGAGCAGCCGGTACCGCCGAGCCGAGACAACTCATCCTCCAGGCATCTTATCTTGGACTCAAGATAATCAAACTTGTCGTTCACCTGATCGAGGGCGCACACCCTAGACTCCAGGCCGGCAATTCTGTCGGAGAGTGCGTCAATTTTGGTCGACAAGCTGGCCAGAGTCTCATTGAGATTGGTGAGAGTCAGCATGATGTCGCCCCCTGAAGCACGAGAAATGGCGGCGGAGGAAGTGGAGGCAGCCTGGTTTGCAGAATTGTTATCGGTTCTGCAGAATGAACAGATTCCAGTACGAGAAAGGAATCGCTTACATCGGAGACATTTAACTTGGCTCATCCTGCACAGCCGAGCCGGCTGAGAATGTGTTACACGAAGATATAAGAGTGTAAAACCGAAACAAGTAATAAACAAAACGGATTGCCAGCTAAGCGAGTGCCGGATGAGTTACAATAAATTGTTTACAAGTACAATGACGAAACGATAAGAATAATACAATAATAGAACTGGTAGTAAATAAAAACAATCGAAAAGGTTTGAAAAAAATTTAACGAACACGATAATGTATGATAACGGTTATAATAGATTAAGAGAAAGAAAAACGGACAAGCAAGTGGAGTAACGAGCTGAATATGCTGAATATACAATATAATTACGCATACGAAAGATATTAATGACTCAAGAGACACGAGTATAATTGCGGCGGATCTTGGTACCCAATTATAATTTGTGAATCTTTTTACATCTGCTCATGCGAACTGCGCGCCGCAATTCGTCGGACTTGAAAACACAGTGCACAATGTCGGAAACAATCGACTCACATATTAAATTGTTAATAAACAATTTAATAATTTGATGCTAACAAGCATCTATTATCCCTCCTTCCCGAAAACCTGTAAAGAAATTATTGCGAAAAATAACACCTCAGCCGGGATTCGAACTCGGATCTCTCAAACAATCCTATCAATTTTTTCGGGAATGGGGGATAATAGATGCTTGTTAGCATCAAATTGTTAAATTGCTTATTAACAATTTAATATGTAAGTCGATTGTTTCCGGCATTATGCACTGTGTTTTCAAGTCCGACGATTTGCGGCGCGCAGTTCGCATGAATAGAAGATGTAAAAAGATTCACAAATTATAATTGGGCAAGATCCGCCGCAGTGTATACTGCAAGACCGACATTTAGTTTCTTTGATATTTATATTTGTTTATTTCAAAGTCGCTCCTAATCTCAAATATAGTGTGTTTTATATAAAAATATACTTCGGATGTGTCAATGAGTGAATGTATGTATTTATGTACGTATGTATGTATGTATGAATGTATGTATGTATGTATGTACGCTATTATAATCAATGAAAAATATGTAGAAAAGTTACGCTGGACTGTGACGGTGACATGGACAAAATTTTAGTCTTAAAATTTATCAATTTCGCCTTTGCAAACACAAATAAGTATAATATTTCGTCACCAAATTCACGTATATCAGTGGTCGCAACGAAATGCCCTTTTCGAGCCGATTTCTGAAGCGACGCCTACTGTCCTCCCCACTACCGTTCAACGCTCGGCGGCCGAGCCG
>JANQDE010000628.1:0-12993 GCA_037157785.1 Cephalotes varians
CACTTTAGCGCTGAGACACGACCGTGTCTCTTGATATATATACATATATATATATATATATATATATATATATATATTTGTTGTTGCAGCCTATTTTATGCAATCGTTATGATTATTGATTTAAGCCAGCGGAACACGAGGCTTGTTTTCCTGCTGGGTTGCTTGCGTTTTAGTAAATTACTAAAAATTCTGCCTTCTGTTTGGTGCAATTTTAGTAATTTACTAAAACGCAAGCAATCCATCAGGAAAACAAGCATCGTATGCCGCTGGATTTATTCAACATTTTTTTAAGAAAAAAGAAGTTAAATACTACATTGAAAGTCCAACGTCTTATGACGGGTGGAGGTTGTCCATCAACGATTCTGAATGATCCGGTCATGAACGTTATGAATGCCGCAACTCCAAACTTAGATGTCGAAGTGTTTTGTCCATTCGATAGTACCGCTGTATTCGAAAAAGAATGTACATACATCATAACAGTACACCACAACAGTACATATTTCTTAAATCAATATCTTGAATTTTTTATGTCCTTTTTTTTAAATTAATATAAAAAGTGATTCATTGGAGAAGCAATTCATTATAAGTGACGATCAGAATGATGATCTTTCTCAAGTATCTAGAAAATTAGATATTCCGAAAACTATCGATATGAAAATTAAATCAAATTTAGATGACATGTTAAATATAAAAAGATTTAAAAAGAATCAAAATTCAGAAGCTCTTCACACACAATTTGATATCATAAATAATAAACTTGAGACTATACGTGACGAAAAAGAATTACGATTAGTGAAGCCATTGAACAGCAGCGGGAAAATTGCATGCTGTAAAATTGAAGATTGCGGATACAGAATTGAAAATTACATTGCTAAAGCTTTCATTAATAGAAAAGACCGTTCAACTGCAATCCTAGGCATCTGATTACAGACTATCAATACTGCGTTTTTTACAAGTTTATATTACAAAAAAGTGTTCTAAAATATATGAAATTATATTATTAATAAAAGTTAAAGTAAATTTAATACATGACATAAGTTCCTATAGTATCGTTTAAATATGTTTGAGAAAGTTACTTGTTTTATTTACATTAAAAAAAATAGCAGTACAAAGAAATAATAGTACAAAAAATTGCATTTTGCTTTGCGACAGTTTTTATGGTTATTTTGTTATGATATTATATAAGTAGCATATGATATTTATTATTTATTATATAAATTCTATAAAAGTATACTAATTACACTAATTAAAGTAAATACAAACTACTTATAATTATAATATATTTATGTAAGTGATTATCAGAGCAATAAACTATTGTGTGGGGTCCCTGCTGGGAGCCACGGATTCACGGGATTTCGTCGGGTTAAGGCTTAGAAGTCAAAGATTGTCGAAGAACTCACCACTGGAGAGACTGATAATTATACTTCTTTATTGAATAACACACAGTTGTGCTCACTACACTTAGTTATATTCTTACGTTCCTTTGAACTTCTCCACTACGCGGTTTATGGTATCGCGTTACACTTCGCACTGACCAGCGCATCGGTCGGGCACGGCTTCATAGCGAACTCGTGTAGTCGCGTACTATATGCCGGGATGACTTGACGCGACGCGTGATTTCTGCTCTTGTGACTGACTGACTTGCTCTTCTTGTCAATCTCTTTTAGCTTCGAAATGTGGGACACGGATCGGCTCGGAGGGCTATTGCCTAATGCCGACTCAGGGGTTCCGTGTCCCCGATTCGGGTGCAAGCTAAGAATTTCGAGATTGAAGTTCTTAGTTTGCAATTTCGTAATGATTAACCTAATTTTTAGTTTCTCAATCTTTTTAGGTTTCGCTCTTTTTTACGTAAGTCGTCGCGGTTTCGCCATGCGTCGTCGGCGCGTTCGCTGTTGCCGCGCGTGTTTCGCTGTATCGGCACTTCGTTGAAGTAGATCGCAGTCGTTATGCGATCTACTTTCTTGAATTTCATATGATTAATATAATAAGTTAATAATAATTGGTTATAGATGTTGGGGCTATAACACCCCTCCCCCGTTATAAAAAGAAACGGAGGTACGCAGTTTTCTTTCTTACATATAGTTTGTATTATAATTTGTTATCCCGATTACATTGTTACTTTACAATCGTTTTACTTATGCTAGTTTACAATACTTTTTGTCGTAACCACATTCTAATATCTGAAGCTTTTGCTTCGTTTAAGTATTGATTTTGGGTATTCGTTTAGATCACTGTCTATCATAAATATCGGGCGTCTCGCGTTTTTCTTTTTGTTTTTTCGCTGCAGGATTATGTAAGCTACGAGAATTATTAGGATAATGGTGATCATGGTGATTCGCTTGATGCCATCGGATATATAAATTGTTTTTGTGTGAAGAAGTTTTGGTTATTTTCTTCGATACTATTACCTATTTCCTCCAATTTTGTTTGCAATTTGCTTAGCTTTATCCCGTGTTGTGATAAACTTTGTAAGGTCTCGTTATTGTTCGTTATTGTTTTTTGGTCGCGTAAGAGTGTTATATTTATTTCCGGTAGATACGTTTTTATGTCCGTTTCGAATATTATTTTCTGTGACTGTACCGTCATGTCCCGCGTTGTCAATTTGCATTTCCTTTAATGCTATTCTCCCCGTGTTTCTTATAGTTATTTTCTGTTCGTGCCGTCCGTCGCAGTCTATTGTTATCTGTTGATCGGCGGCAATCGAATATACCCACGAGTGAGGGCGATTTAGCGCGATCCAAAAATCATCTGTAGAAAATATATGTTTGCTATTGCAATGGCGATAGTTTTTTTGTTGTGTATACATTTGCACCTCGCATGGTGCGTTCGTGTTCACGCGGTAGATTGGCATCGAGTTTCGGCACGTATATTATAAATTATTTTTGACGCATTTTTCTAATTCCTATCTGGTTATTTTTAGGTATGTTAATTTTTCCCTGTCTACTGCTATTACTTCGTTGCCTACTTCCCTAGCGGTAAAAATATTGCTATAGTCGTGTACAGGTAAAGCGATTACATTGATTAAATCATAGTTCGGCTGTGCAATTAATGGGAAACGCAGTATGGTATATAGAGTAGTTTTGTCGCTAAACGCGGTTATTTGTGTGTGTTTCTCTATAGCTAGCCAGTTCTCGCTGTGAACTTTAAACGGGAAGTATAGTCCCTGGGATATTTGTTGCGTTACTTTTTTCAGTTGTTGGATAATATCATCTATCGGCATCAGCTTGAGGTGCATTGCCTCTTGTCGGATATACGTTAGATATAATGTTTTCTGCGTCGCGAATTAGGTCGGACATAATCGCAATATGTATTATACTCTGCTCGTTCAGTTCCTCGCGAGTTAGATACTTCATCATTCTAGCTTGCAACAGGTTTTCGTTTCGTTCTATGACGCTTTCCGCGTCTCCTATATGTACGATCGTGATATTTAGTACTATGAGTTGATTCTGAATCGCGTGTTGTATGGTTTGTTGCTTATTCTGAAGCAAATCTAACTGTTCCTTTATTAGTTTCTCGTCCTTCGCGTACATTGTCCCGAACAATGACTTTGCTAATGAGCCTATTCCGTCTATTAGTCCTCTACGTCTGTCAGTCGGTGGTTTGTAAATCGTTCGTATCTGTCATCATTTCCTTTAGGTATTGTACTTCCCTTTGCGTTATACTTTCTATGTTACCACATGCCTGTGTTTGGCTCTCGGTACACATCACCTTAGCCTTTTGCAGGTATCTTATTATTTGGTTGTACCTTATTGTTAGAGTCGTTAGGTCCAGTTTGATCACTAGTTTCCAGGTTTCCCTTGCGTGGTGCAGACGTCCCATTTTCTCAAAATATATTCCCGGATTATGCTGGAATTCTTGAACGTCGTATGAGGGGCTTGTTTCCTCGTTTAGCGTATAGGCTTTGCTTGCCCAGCAGATGACCAGTCTGTAATAAAATGTGTGGTGTCTTATATCTGCTTCGTCGCGGTTTATTGTTTCACGGTTTCTTTCTCCTACGCGTTTAGTAGTTCTCTAACTGTCTTGACACAATGTGCTATAAGTACGCGCGTTTGGTAAACGAGAGGTTGTCGCTCCTTCCCCGGGGTGATTATTTTCGTCCACCTTTTACAGGGATGGACGTTGTGCCTGCGGCGGGACTGCCCGTGCGTGTGGTGAACAATGTGGTGATGGCAGCCCCGTTGTGGCCGAGTTTACTAAAGGCCTGGATCTGTCCGCACCCTTGGAGTCCGTGCCGCCTTTTACACACCCGGAACCTTTATTCGTGGTGAATGGTGTGGCCACTTACGTGACGGTCCAAGATCGGGCTTACCGACTTCTAACTCCGTCTCCGCCTCTGTCTCCTCGAGGGCATGGAACCATTCCGGTGGTTTCTCGCCGTCGCAGCAGCCAATGCCTCAAGTTGGTCGAGGGCGCGCCCGTCTAACGGCTTTCATACGATCCTTGCGGAATCCAGGTCATTCCCGATTAGATAAGTAGTTTTTTTTTTTTTTTTGAACGCTTACGCTTCTATAAATGGTTTTAACCTGTTTGTGTGTATGCGCAAGATTTTCCTTTCCTTTTTTATTGTATAATTTACTTCCGAGTTTTTCTCGATTATTGTATACGGCCCTGTCCATAGTGCTTCTAGCTTTTTTGATCGTCCGCGTCGTAGCGTTTCATCGTACACTAATACCTTATCGACTGCTTTAAATGCTATCTGTCCGGCCTTTTTATCGTACTGTTGTTTCGCCTTGGCTTTTTCCTCTTTAATGTTTTCCCTCGCGAGCTGAGTGATTGCCCTTAACCTTTCCTTCAATTCCTGTGCATAATCATCGTAATTGTACGTCGGTTTAGGCGGTGTGGTAAGAACAGTCGGTAACTCGGCCTGATATCCGTACGTTAATTCAAAGGGTGTGTACCCTGTCGCGGTGTGTGGCGTCGTGTTGTACGCGAACATTGCGTACGGTACCCATTCGTCCCAGTCCGTTTGGTCTTTGTTTATGTAATGGCGCAGATACTCGGCTAGAGTACGATGCGATCTTTCCAACGCACCGTGCTTTCTGGATGGTAGGCGGTTGTTTATATTTTGTCTATTTTTAATAATTTGCAAGTATTCTTGAAAATTTCACTCAAGAAATTGGTGCCCTGGTCCGTTAGAATCTTTTCGGGAATTCCATGTTCTAATACTATCTTCGTTACGAACTCTTTACTGATAGTATTCGCCTCTTGATTCGGGATCAGAATTGCTTTACTAAATTTTGTTAGGCTATCCTGGAACGTCAGCAAATATCTGTTACCGTTCGTGGTTACCGTTAACGGACCTAATATATCTAACGCGCATTTCTCGAAAGGCTTTGCAGGTGTGTCAGTTATCACCAAGGGCGCTTTAATTCACGGCGTTAGTTTATTTTTTTGACATAACTCGCATTTTTTAATATGTTCCTCGACATCTTTGGTTATCCCGGTCCAGTTATATTTTAGGCGGATTCTTTTGCGTTTAACCCCTTGATGCCCTCCTATCGGTGCATCGTGATATTCCTTCAATATTTGTAGCTTTTCTTTCTCTGTAGGAATCCTCAAATTGTCGGTATCGTCCTTTATTAAATGGATGTTCCGCTCTTCTTCTTCTTCTTCACCGGTGTTGCGTTTCACGTTGCGGCTTAATGCGTCAGCATTTGCATTTGCTCGTCCGGCCTTGTGTATGATTTCGTAGTCATACTCTTCTAGTTTCAATCGCCAACGGATTAACCTAGAGCCTGGATCATTGGATACGCTAAATAGCCATATTAACGGTTTATGGTCCGTTACAACCATAAATTTCGTTCCATATATGTATGGCCTAAAATGTTTTACGGCCCATACGATGGCTAATAGTTCCTTTTCGATTGTGCTGTAATTCTGCTCCGCCCGAGATAGCACTCTGCTGGCGTAAGCAATTGGCCGGTCATCGCCCACCTTACCTTGTGACAACACCGCTCCGATCGCATAGGCGGAGGCATCGGTGATTACAATGAATTTTTGTGTGAAATCTGGGTACCTTAGCACTGGTGCCGTCATTAATTTTTCCTTTAATGTTTCGAAGGCACTCTGCTGCTCTGCGGTCCATGTAAACTTCTTTGTTTTCTTTGTTAGCCTAGTTAGTGGTTTGGCGATTTTAGAGAAATTTTCGATAAATTTCCGGTAATACCCGGCGAGTCCTATAAAGGACTGAATATCCTTCACTCTTTTTGGTTCTGGAAATTCCTTTATTGCTATTAGTTTGGAAGGATCCGGCGATGTCCCGTTTTCGGAGATTATGTGTCCTAAATAGATGGTTTCCTTCCTTAAAAATTCACAATTTTAATTTAAAACAAATCTGGTAAATGCCTGTAGAGCCTCCGCTGATCTCCGTGCGTGGATGTGAGGGATGAAATAAAATCCTCTCTTAGTATCATAAAATCATATATTTCCTCAAACGTTTCGATTCTGGTTTTGAGTCCTCCTCAGTGACAAATGGATAGTGATTCTATTRGTCTCTCCTCTAGATTGGTAAGTCTAGTCCTCTTAGTGCTAGTAATGAAATGTATGGATATAATGAAAATTTAATAGAAGTTAAATTTGAGATTAAAATTAAGTTAAAAAAATAGATAAATAAATCAATGATAAATAGCAAAATTGATAAACAGTAGATAAATAATAAAAAAATGGAAAATAAATTAAACTAATAAATAATAGGTAAACGAATGAAAGACAAGTTGAAATAAAAGGAATGTAATAGAATAATAAATTAGTTAAAACAGTCAACGTCAATGTTAAAATTGTAACTTACAAGAAATAGGAGAGAGGCCAATATGTACAAAGTTCAAATGACAGTCAGTAAATGCGAAAATGAGATAAAATTCATATATATAAATACCGTTCATCTGCCACTAACAAACCACTAAACAATAAACACTAGAACGGGGACACATATCAAATTGTTTAACTAAGAAGATCATTGTAAATAGGGTCTAATAACTCCGTGTCCGTTTGTGCGTTCAGCCCGTGTTTTTGTTTTTTAATAAAAATCATCTCAGAGATGAGACGTTTATTATAGTTCATCTCCTCATCGAGTATCTTTACATTTTCCCAATCAAACTCGTGTCTAAAATTTAACCTGTGGTCCGTTATGACCGAATGCTGTGTAGAATTCCTTCTAGCGTGGCTTCTATGTTCACTAACTCTTGTATTTAATGTACGCTTGGTTTGGCCAACATAGGAAGCGTCACAATTCAGACAATCAATCTTGTAGACCACATTGGATCGTGAGGAAGAAGGAAGAGGGTCTATGTGTACCTTTATAAATTTACTTAATTTATTATAGCATGAGAAGGCCAATTTGCAAAAAGAGATGTTCTTAAAATATTGTATGAATTTCCTTGACATGTGAGAAACGTATGGGATGGAGAAATATGAATGGAATGGTACTTCTTTTGGTTCATTATGTTTCCGTAAGTTTATATGGGATCTGGTCCGTAATCTCCTTCTGATGGAAGAAAAAATCAGATCTAGTGGGTATCCGTTATCCAACAGAACATTGATAATAAAATCAAAGTTGCGACTGTGGAACTCCAGATGAGACAGCGAAATTACCCTGTCGATCAAACTATATATAGTACCTCTCTTATGTGTGTGAGGATGATGGGAGTGATAATTTAAAAACCTTCCTGAGAAGGTAGGTTTGCGAAACCAATCGAAGATAAGACCACTATCTTTCTTGATAATGGAGAGATCCAAGAAGTTCATTCTATCCCCACGGTCCCACATCTCCATGGTGAACCTTAATCTAGGGTGGAACGAGTTAAATTCATTAAGTAAATTGTTAAGTTGTGATAAAGGTATTGATAACGCAATGTCATCGACATATCTGTAATAAAATATAGGTTTAAATATCGAGTTGTCAAAAATAGTGGATTCAAGTTTCTGTAAAACCAGATCAGCGACGACMGGGGAAAGAGGAGACCCCATGGGAGTACCGAATGTTTGTTTGTAAAATTTGTTGTTGAAATGGAAGTATGAAGATTGCAAAACTAATTTCATGGAAAGAATGAATTCCCCCAGAGGAAGGCTGGTGTGCATTTCAATGTAGGACCATTTTTCTTCTATTATCTCTAATACCATGTCAGTCGGGACATTAGTGAACAAAGAAACCACGTCAAAGGAAGCCAGACAGCAATCATCTGGTATGTGTAGATTAGAGAGTTTCTTTAATAACTGTGAACTATTTTTAATGTGGCTGAAGGATGGAGGAAGACTTTTAACCAAAATCTTGTGTAAATATAAAGCTAAATTGTGCAGTGGGCTGCCAGAGGAAGAAACAATGACTCGCAATGGATATCCCGCTTTATGTATCTTAGGCAGACCATATGCTCTTGGTAAAATCGCGTTAGATGCGTTCAGAGACGAACAGATGTGGGAAGAGACATATTTTAGACTTGACCAGCGTTTTAACAAAGCTTTTAAGTCATTAAGTAATTTTTTAATTGGGTTGTGCTTTAAACTGATGTAAGTGTTTAAGTCAGATAAATATGTCTCCATCTTATTAAGGTAATCTGCTCTGTCCAGAGCGACCACCATGTTACCCTTGTCCGCTCTGGTAAACAAAATGTCAGGATTGTCCTTAATAAATTTTTTTGTGAATGAAACCGCATCCAGTATTTTTATATCCATGTCAGTTCTGCAGTGATCTAAATTATTTAGCGATTTTATGAAATTAAGAAATTGGCTCCTCATCGAAGGAACACAAGATTGCTGTTGTTTGAATCTAGAAAAAGATTTTATGATACTGATTTGATTTTATGATACTAAGAGAGGATTTTATTTCATCCCTCACATCCACGCATGGAGATCAGCGAAGGCTCTACAGGCATTTACCAGATTTGTTTTCGATTTATTCTAAGAGCCATATACTTCTCTTTACTTCTTATTGTTAATTTTAATTTATTTTCTCGAAGTGGCTGCAAGACTTCTTCGAGTCTTTTGTTGTGGTCCTCAAGGCTTGCTCCGTATATCACGATATCGTCTAGGTATACTAGACATTTGAGCCCCTGCATCCCCGTCAGGACTGAGTTCATGAGACGCTGGAATGTCGCGGGCGCATTCTTCAACCCGAAAGGCATGCGGTTAAATTCGTAATGCCTGTAAGGTGTTGAGAAGGCGGTTTTCCCCTTATCTGGCTCGGCCATCGGGATTTGATGGTATCCCGACGCCAAATCCAGCGTGGTGAAATACTTGACGCTCCCCAGCTGATCCAATATCTCGGTGATATTAGGTAGCGGGAAAGAATCGCCAACGGTTATGTTGTTTAGTTTCCGGAAGTCTACGACAACTCGGAGTTTTGGTTTTCCGGATGCGTCAGCTTTTTTTGGTACCACTAGTAACGGAGCGTTCCATTGACTCACGCTCGTTCTAATTATTTTATTCCGTAACATTTCCTTTATTTGCCGGTTTACTTCTTGTTTATGTCTTTTCAGTAAGCGATATGGACGTATGTTTACCGGCGCGGCGTCGGCGCGCGTGTTTATCTCGTGGTCCACGGTGGAGGTACACATTAACGGTTCTCCTTCGTAATAAAAAACATCCTGATACTTTTCGTATATCCGTTGAATTGCCTATTTTTCCTCGCTATTTAAATGGTCGGTACGCAATAGTCGTCAAATTTGTTCGGCTCGCGGAGTGGTTGGCTTTCGGCTCTTGTTCGTCTGTACCGTTTGTATGCTGTCGTGTTCTACTTCCTCAATGGTAACGTGAGGTAGTTATCTCCATGGTCTTATCTGTTGTATTTATGACGCTCACGGGACACTCGTACTCCTCGGCATTAACCAGGCAATTTCCGATATATACTCCAGGCGTTACTTCTTCCGCACGAACTATGCCTATTCTATTCCTATTCGTGGTAGCCTTTAATATAGTCTCGTTTCGCGGTTTGAGGGTTAGCTTGCTGGAAGGATGGAGCCTTAGCACGGTGCTCCCGATCTGTAGTCGACTGTTTGAGTAGTCGCACGTAACGGTATGCTTCCTTAAAAAATCTATTCCTAGGATGCCCTCGTGCTCGATGGGAGTATCGTCACTTACGACGTAAAAAGTATGTTTTAGCCGACGTCCGTCCAGTTTAATCGTGGCGTATGTCTTCCCGATTGTATAAATCTTATGGCCAGTTATTCCAGCTGTCGTGCAACGACTCGTAAATAAACATGGTATCAATCACTATTCTACGTACTCCGTAATGAAAGCAGTCGTCGAGCGGTTCAATCGCACACTGAAGAATGATATGTGGAAGATGTTTATGCTCAAATTACGGAAATTACAAGTTGATCGACCTGTTACCACGTCTCGTGTCGAATTACAATGCTCGAAAGCATCGAACGATCGGCATGCGACCTGTTGATGTAATCCCCGTGGTAGCCGAAAGACTCTTGGCTACGGTGTACAGCGCTATAAAGATCGCAGGTCCAGCGAAATTCAAAGTAAGCGATTCGGTACACGTGAGCAAGTACAAGACGATCTTTGAAAAGGGTTACACGCCAAATTGGAGAGAGATATTTAAGATCATTAAAGTACAGCGTACTTCCCGTAACTTATCTACTCGAGGACTATCACGGAAAACCTATAGCTGGGACATTCTATGAGTATGAGTTGCGCAACCCAGATATATATCTTGTGGAAAAAGTATTGCGCAGGAGGGGAAACGAGGTTTACGTAAAGTGGCTGGGATTCGATGAATCGCAGAATGTGTTGTGAAAATAAATTTATTATAAATTTATCATATACTTTTTTTTCCATACAAAAAATAAAAACATTATACAAACATATTATACGTATATAAAATAAATTTTATTAAAAATATATAATTGTATACTTATTTTACTACAAAATAAAAACTTATACAATCATGTTAAACATATTTTACAATGATATTTTATAATGTCCCCATGGTAACGTGTCGATAGAATCGGGTACTATGTATCGTTTATCATCGTACGGATTTAAAGCAATTTTCGTTTCCGACATCGTGTACATCTCGTGTAATTTTAATTTTATGCAAGACTGCGTTCGCGTCATTTCGATTTCGTCCTGCAGGCACCGCGTGTAATCGTCAAACGTTACAGTTCGCTCTACAACGTTACTCTTGATATCTGTGACTTTTTTCGGGTCCTTCTTACCATCGACGCGCAAGGCGTATATCTTTGCCTTAAGTCTGACGAATTCAGTCATTATCGCGCCATTGTTCTCGTCTTTCATTAGGCCCGGTATTTTTTTATTGACGAGTGGAGTACCGTACGCGTTGTCGGTTGCTCGTAACTTAGCGATATCGCGTTTCATGATATCATATACATCGTCGCATTCGATATGATATATAAAGCTATCCGTATCGGTATACATGATTTTACATTTTTCATGATATAACGGTAACATGTATTCGTGATGAAATTCATACAAGCACGTCTTGGATATGTCAAGAATGCACATACCCACGTATAAATCGGTTTGTCGAACTTCACCTCGAGTTTACGCGTTTCTATAGCTACCAGATTTTCCGAAAAAACGCCTCGATTGAAAATTTGGTTTCGCGATCATTGCCTCCGCGCCGTATCTTCCGTCCCAAAGCGTCAAGAGTCGAAGATCGACGTGATTGCGCACATTCTCCATAGTTTTACCGAACACTGCATTGTTCATTAATTTATACAAATTTTTCTTAAAATCATTGTTTGCGCGAGTTCTGAAATCTGTATTTAGTTGGATATAATCGCGAAGCCATGGAGATTGCACAAATTGTAATACGCGATGAATCTTTATTATCCGAAGACCGTGACATCGATAATTCGATGTAACATCCCGCGTGCAATGGATTATACTTGTTTACATTAGCTATTAAATTGAGTATACGCGACGCCCATCCACTATCGCGTTCCTGAAATTTTTCCATCGATGTTAAAGTAGGCTTGACAAACGATTCGTACCACTCTTGCAAATTGGACAAGCGAAAGAGTTCGTAGTTTCTCGTGGCGATGTTTTTATTGACACATTTGTCACCTGCCACAAATTCACCGTTAAACACCGTTAAACTGTGTTTATCTTTATATTGTCATGCTCTTGCATGACACTTCGCACACGCACAATTTTTCTCGCATTTTCGAAGAATTGGCGAAGTTCGATATGCTTGAAATTTATTACTGTGCCTGTCAGTATACGACTTTCGAACGCCGTATCAATCTCGCGCCATCTTAGTCCTGCACTGTATTCGGTACCTACTTGCACAAAACGTCCATACACCGCGTCTTTCAAACTTTCGAGTCGCGCAATACGTGCGACCAACGATTGTTTCACATCAATCGATAATCGGGGACGTTTACTTCGGCTCTTGCCCCGTCTACACGCTGTCTTAAAAAAACTACCTTTAAGATAGTATTATCAAATAAGCTGCATTTAAAATGACTATTCAGCTACACGCTATATTTAAAGATCGATAACTATCGATTTGCTTTATTTCACGACATTGACATTGTTAAAAATTAATAATTCATTGTTTTATAATGAATAACTATCAATGGATAGAAATATATTATATGGCGCTGCAATTATATAATAAATGGTTAAAAAATAAAAATATTAGGAGAAAACAAGCAAAAGAAGAGGAATTATTTCTATTAAGAAGAAGAGAAAAATATCGTGTTTTAATAACACTTCTTCTTCAGAATCGTCGACATAGGTCTTTTATCAGATCTTGTTGGATTCAATCAGAACTATTTTTAACCCTTTCAGTCACAGGAGCCACTATAGTGGCACCCTTTTTCTTTTTCTTTTTTTTGTCATTTCTTTCATATTTGATGCAAAATTCTRAATTTTTTTGCATTTTCARTTAAAAAAATACTTAAACTTCAGAAACATAATAATGTTTTTTGAACCTATAATTGTTTATAATTATTATAAATAAACATATGCAAAAAAACCCGTATTTTTGTGAATCTAATTCGTTAGCGGAGAAATTTGATAATA
>JANQDE010000628.1:13393-27114 GCA_037157785.1 Cephalotes varians
CTGAAATCGTATAGAATCAAAATAAATATTCATTAAATCTGATGCACGAACATTGTTTAATACATTGTTGATAATTTACCCCATTTTCACCCCATTTTAGGGGTTGTTTTTAGTTTTTTTATTTTTTGACACCAGATTCGTATTCAGCATCGAAAAATACATCGGAAATACATAATCGCACTTTTATATCTGACAGAAGTGAATTGCGTGACTGAAAGGGTTTTAAAGGATCATGGAAAATTTTGGGAAATTTGTGTACCTCAGTATACAGGTTAGTCTTAATCTATTTCGGTCATTTAATGTTCAGTTTTTATGCATACTGAGCATTAACATCACTTTGCAGCTACTAGGTTTCAAAAAAAATTTCGTCTTTTTAAAACGTTATTTCAATATTTGTGCAAGAAGTTATCACCATATTTGAAGCGTAAGGATACAGTTATGCGAAAAGCTATTACAGTTCCTAAAAGAGTTGCTGTAACTTTAACAGTATTAAAGGGCAATATTGATTTTTGGAGTGTTGCTGATCTTTTGGCATTGGCAAAAATACTGTTGGTTACATCTTACACGATTTCTGTGATGCTTTAGTGAAAAAGTTCTACAATATGATAATAAAGTTTCCAAAAACAGAAGAAGAAAGAATCTCCATTTCTGAAGGCTTCATGAATAGATGGCAATTTCCCCATTGCTTTGGAGCCATGGATGGCTGTCATATCCCTATATTAGCTCCTTCAGAAAATCCAGAAGATTATTATAATTACAAATCATTTCATTCACTTATTAGATTAGCAGTTTTTGATGACAAATATAGATTTACGTTAATATCTTTATTCATTTTTCTGTATTTATATTTTAATGATATGTAAAGATATACATATATTTGTGTAACAATCAAATGTAACTGTTGATTATATTTTCAATTAATTTTTTAGATATGTTAATATTGGAGTTCCAGGACGATGCAATGATGCATCAGTATTTCGAAGGAGCGGTTTGTTCAAAAATTTCAATAATTTAAGTACCAATTTACATATGACAAATCTCCATATAATATCAGATGCAGCATTTCCATTATTAACGTAAGTTATGAAACCATATCCGATAGCTAATGGTATGTCATTAGCACAGAGAAATTTCAACTATCGACTCAGTAGTGCACGCATGACCGTTGAAAATAGTTTTGGCCGTTTGAAAGGACGATGGAGGATATTGTTAAAAAGAGCTGATCAGTCACTTGAAAATATGAAAAATATTATTAAAGCTTGTTTAATTCTTCACAATCTATGTGAAATTGGAGATCGAACTTTTTATCCAGAATGGATCACTAAAGCTGCAGAATTAGAAAAAAGGTTTGGCAATGTCAATACTGTACCTACCTCGGATGCAAGAGCGCCAACAGCAGCCAAATTGAAACGGAATATGCTAGCCGAAAGATTGTTAAATGACGGCCTATCTATAGATAATTTTGAATGACAGGTCACTGTAATGAATCATGCACAAAATACATAATTTGTAATGAAATTTATTAAAAATTAATTTCATGTGTTTCATTGTTTTCTTACAAATATTAATTTAATATTAATCAGCCTTTGAAATATCACGATATATTATATTAATTATAAACTTGCACTTTAAATCATCTCTAGGATCGTGTCCAAATTAAATAAAACAGTATTCTACTTTTGTAAGTTGGAACTTAATTTCTAATTTTCAAATTTATTACAAAATACGAATATAACAAATATTAATAAATTCAATTATAATTCATAACTCTAGTAATATAACTGAAATAATTGAATACTAATATAACTAAAATATTTATTTGAATACAATTCATAATATAACTCAAAGAAGTATTCTCGAAATACTAATAACGTATTATATATTAAAAAACAGTTAATAAATTTGTTATTTTCTAAACTTCCATTTAAATTTTTAATTTTAGATATCTCTTTCTACATCTTTTCTTCAGGATGGATATTATTTAAACTTTTATTAAAATTACAGTCTGTCTTTGTTATTAGAATGTTTCGATACTTTTCTTTTTTCACAGTCGGTAATATTTTATTGAAAGTTAAGGATTTCAAGATATTCGTATTTTTTTTCTTATAAATTGGCTCATGGATAACTTTATTTGATTTGTGTAGACTTTGATTTTTCACCGATACACGTTCTGAAGTATTCAATATTGTTTCTGTGGAATCTGTTATTTCACTTTCATGAGGCATATTTTCTTGACATTGATTATCAATAATGTCTGACTCAATTTGTTCAACTGAATTTTTGTCACATGTAAATTTGGGAAGATTAATATCGTCCACAAAGCTATCCGATATTTGCTGATTATCATTTTCGTTAACGATGATTATTTGTGAAGAATCCATGTCATCAACGGTATAAACTTGATTAACATTTAGTTTTCGTTGACATTTATTATGTGTTTCTGATGTAACAGATAATGTAGGTTTCATAGCTCGTGAAGCAGTCATGTTTCGGTAGAATATTTTTGATGCTGATTCAGTTACATTCTCTTTCGTCATATTCCAGTCGGGCATTACATTTGAAAATGCTGATGTAACATGCTGTTTTCTGCGAGAGCTGCAAAGACATTCAAAAATCTATTCATTGAATGCGCTATCATGTCATCACGTTCTTTATTTCGTTTTTCTTGTTCTGCTATCATTTGTAATCTTTGTTGGAATGCTTTTTCGGTATGAAGCAGTGATTGTATAAGATCATTTTCTTTACTAAATGATCGACATGGTGGTCTAGATCTGTAAATGAAAATAATTATTCAAATTATTGTACAATTTAATATAGTGATATATGTTTTATGAAATATATTTTTTATTAATATTTTAATTTATATTTTATTTATTTTAATATTTTAATTTTTTTAATATATATAGAATAGATTTTTATTTTTATTTTTATAGAATATATAATTTATAACATACATTTTTCGAATTTTTGACTTTGTTTGCGGTTGTTGTGAACTGCTTGACCTGCTAAAGTCATTGTTGCTGAAAAAAGTAGTTTTTGTTAATTTATTAATTATTTAAAAATATTCATATTAAAATCTTTTTTGAAAAAGTTATAACTTACTCGATTTGTTCCTCGAAAGACATATCGACATCCTCTTCAACATTCTCAGGTTCATTGACTTCTACTTCAGCTGTCGTTTCAGATGTATTATCTAAAAAAAATGTACAGTTTCATTACTATATATATGTAATATATGTGTGTGTGTGCGCGCGCGCGCGCGCGCGCGCGTGTACTTGTAAAGTCTCATTCATATATATATATATATATAAAATTTATTAAATTTATTGAATACAATCGAAACATAGACTGTACCTTATAACTATACATTACAGAAATATTGTATTACTACATTGTAATTATAATAAACAATAATATTTACTTGTATTATTTTCAAATTCATTGCTGATAAGACTATCTTCTAATAGATCATTGTTGCACACATCTCTTTGTCCCAGAATTTCATGTAGTATAATAAGACCAATAATAGAATAATAAGACCAATCTGGTATTGAATCTCCTGTAAAAATTGATATTTGAAATTAAAAAAAATAAGTTTTGTAAAAATATTTACTACCTGACTTTGGTTTCATTTTTCGATATTCTGTCTTTAAATTATTGATTTTGCTTTTTATCTTTGCCGCTGTTCTATGATATCCACATTCTTTCAATTTTCTTGAAATTATATCGTAAATTAGATTGTGTCGTGTCAGGGAAGAAAATAATTTTTGAATTTTATCTGTCGCCCAAGTTTGTAAAATAATCAATGTCTCAGTCTCATCAAAGCTTTTCTTTTTTTTGCGGTATTTTTACAACTAGACTTTTAATATTTGTTAAAAAAATGTTAAATTTTTAATTTTTGTCATAATTATATTATTTAATTTTTTAGTAATTGATATAAATGCATTAATTTATTTAAGGTTATGAATTTAACAAAAAATATTTGTCGAAACTTGTTTAAAAAATTAATACATAATTCATGTAACAACTTTCTATTTACGTATTTATATATGAAAGAAAGAATAAATGAAAGAACTTACTTGGATTATTTAATATAGGAAATCTCAAGAAAACGCTACACCACACTACACTGATAAGAAAAATACTAAAACAGAAATCGATATAAATCGATATTTTCTATAATATCTTATGTTAAACTGGGATTCTTATTATCTTAAAGATAGTTCTACTTAAAAATAGGTTGAACACAGCTACACGCGCACTTTAACATCAGATCTCTTCAACACACTATCTTAAAGATAGCGTGTAGACGGGGCATTTGCTCGTCTAGCGATTCGATAAACTCGTCGCAACGATGTTCCCACGCGATAAATCTCGCGTATTCAATCGAGCGGCTTGCTCCGTCAAATCACGCTCCGTTTATTCCATATTATGTCATTATCTTTTTCACAGTATCAAGTCTTTTCTTTTACTAAAAACACTCTTCTTCTATCACCATCACTTAATCCTGAGGTGTAATTTCTGTTGCACACGCACTATGCGAATGTAGCAGCTAGGACTTCCAACCTCACTACTGACAGAATGTTTCCTAGACTTTTCATTTTTATGTGTTACTAGTTGGGATATCGTTTAGTACGATGCGTTTATTTTTCTTTTACGAGTGTTCGAGGATATCTTATAACAGTCGTTGAAAAAAGAATTCCATAAAAACATAGGGAAATAGATAAATGTTATCAATGGTGCATTAACAGAAAACTTGCATCTTTATCTGTTTTCCATGCTTTTTAAATCTCAAACATTCAGAGCCATAAAAATGAGACTATCTTTCTACATTACGTGATTTATAATAGACGCGATCTACACGAAAACTGACTCAAATGTAAAGATAAATAAAATTTCATGTGTTATGTTCTATTGACTCCACGGATTCTTTCACAAAGATTTGGACATTATCTGTTAACAATTGTAAGATTCTTTCAAGTGGTGAACTCATTCGTTCTCTTTCTTAAAACTCATAAATGTCATTTAAGATAAATTAAGAAGTATGTTGTTTCGGAAATAATAAAATCTAAGACGCAGAGATTGCGGCTGTAAAATAAAACAGACATCATAGGATATTTTCTCTCTAAAAGACAGATATACGTTGGATATACGTTGGATATACGTTGCAACCAATAATAACAAATGACTAAAAGTCACTTGATATTAACAGAAAATCAGCTTAAAATATATTAAGTTGAGTCTGTTGCGGGCGTCTAAAGATCATAAAACCGAAAGATATAATAACTCCTTATGCTCGAAAACTTTTGTTTATCCCTATCCGACATCGTACTTATAACGGCGAGGTCCTTCTGCGTTAAGTAAATCTAAAGAACCATAAAAATAAGAAAACTCATTCCCACATATGACATCAAGATAACAAAATTCCAACTAACTCCCACCTACTAATCATCCCCTTTCTTTGACGATATTATTCGAATTTCGACCAACCCTGAGACAGAAAAATAGACAGAGCGAATGATTCTCAACCAATAGGTAATAACAGACAAAACTTGAACTGTGGGTAGAATATTCCAGATTTCATTATTTAGGTTAGATGTTAAAAATTTTTTTCAGTTATTGTTACTCCGCCTCTGAAAAAATATCAGTGGAGAGGAACAATATTTAAAAAAAGAGCTTTAAGCAACGTTACCGCATCAGTCACTCTGTTATGATCATCACAGAAAAATATATGTGGTGTACCTCGTGCAATCGGCAGTTGTGTGAAAAAAAGAGAATAGAAACGGATATATATTGTTCTTCAGTGATGCGTTTACTTCGTGGAAGAAAACTTGGATTTCGAAACGCGCTTACTGGCAATGTGAAACGATGTACCAAACATAAGATATTGCAGATGTGTAATAATATCAATGGTTGTGATGTATTATATGATGATTGCATATATTCATATCTTGCTACATCCCATTGTGTGATTCGCGGTTTTCGCGATGAAAGCTACAGCGAATTTCGGTCACGTACAGATGTCAAAGATGTGTTTTTATATAATACACATATGTTCAATGTTGTTGAAGAATGTGAGGATATCTATATTGAAATAAGAAATTATTTAGACGGAGAACTTCAAATAAGTATTGATGTGAAAGCAATAATTCCTAAATTGAGTGTGCCACTAAAAGATAAGGAGTGGGAAGAATTAAAAAATATGAAATGGGGAGCACTAATTAAAGAGACTTATGGCGACACTATTGGTCCGGTCGATTACTTCAATGAAGAATTATTGCATGGCGAAACTGCCAAAGATATGTGATGGGGATTATTTAAAAAAGAACTACGGCTCCCCATTACTACATCAGTCGTTCAGTGAAAGAACCGATTCAACTACTCAGAGCTGGAACACACTAGTGAATATATACGAGGATATAAACTATTATGTTCCGATTAACAAGATGAAGCACAAGCATATGAGTAAGTTTCAATTCCATAAATTTTTTTATATATTTTTAATATGTTATAAATTTTTATACAACTGACTTATATATATTTTTACAGTACATCTCATTCGGAACTCCGTCATATACCTCGCATATTAGGAAGGAGATTTACCTTAACTCTTACGGCTTACCTGGATATCGGTATCAGCGTGGGACCAGTGTCTTCTGTAGAAATAATTATTGACAATAATCGTGGCAATCAGATAATATTGCCTCATGCAACATGGAAGACATTTATCAAGACGTATTACATTGAGCAACTCCTGTAGCCTCCCGCACCTTCTTCACTAGCGATTCAAGATCTGGTTATAGAAGTCGTAAAAATGACCGACACACATATTGTAAAATTGAAATCACGCGATGTCTGCTTGTATGTGAAGCTGTCGACTGTACTTTTCTTGTTTGAACTCGAACATTGCATCGAGCATGCATATTTTGAACTATGTCAGAAAACGCATTTCACAAGTAAAAAATTTAAACATTTTGTAACTATTTTAAGACGAAATTGTATCACCGATAAATGTGATGCAGAAAAGACTTTGTGCAAGATTTATGATAAAGAATCAAACATAGAATGTGAATTGATAGCATATGCCTCAGATAATATTGTGTATGACGCATTCTATGAAAAATAAACTAAAAAATAAGATTAAAGATGTTTCATTTCTTCTCACCTGTCTCTATTCAACGATATAGATCTATATATGATAAGAAAACGCGCGGTTTTTCCTCAAATAAGTTAATCAAATTACTAAAATAAAACAAAATTATAATTCTAGTCTCTGTTTCTTTCTTCCGCAATCCTAAAATATCACTCCCTTCTATGAAATCATTTACTTATCACGTAACTTCGAGACTTGCACATACCTGTTTTCCCTTGTTGGAACGAGTCCTCCCCTCTCTTACCCTATAATTAAGAGTCTATCAATAATGATAGCTATTCGGTAATAGTACGATTCAATGTAAGAGAAAGAATGCATCCGAGAAGATGGTAGGTATAGAAAGAGTGCATAGAGAGAAAGCGCATATGAAAATCGCAATGGAAGGGAGAGAGAACATATCCTACGGGAACTATAGCATCAGCCGCAACGAGAGGGAGCGAGAGCTGTGGGAGGGAGGGAGAAAGAGAGAGAAGGAGTGAAAAACATAGTGACGCATAGGAAAACAGGAATGTGCAGATTCGAGAGCTATGGGAGGGAGAGAGAAAGAGAGAGAGAGTTAAAAGGAGGAAAAAAAGACGTATGAAAGGATTTATTAAAAAACATAATTAATTATTTATAATAAATTTCTTTTCAACCGATATATGAAAAAATTTGATCGAATGCCTCGATGGTCTAATTGGGAAGACGCCTGCCCCGGCAAGACAGGAGATTCCAGATTCAAACCCTGTCTGAGATAATATTTTTCGCAATAAGTTCTTTACAGTTTTCAAATGCTCGTTAACATCATACATTAATTTGACGATCAAATTTATTTCTAATCTAGTTTAGAACTGCGTTATTATGACCGGCTGTTCGGCGCGTAGTTTGAATTTATACTGGATTATAGTTTAATTTAGAAAAAAATAGAATTATTATTGAGCACCGACTAGCTTTGACCGTATGTTGGCCGTGATTTAAATTATTTAATTATTTTAGACGTCTCCTCTGACGTCACTCACTCTGACGTCACCCCCTTTGATGTCATCCCTTCTGACATCACCCCCTCTGACGTCATCTCCCCGCCACGGGGACCCCACGCTCTGCACCGTCCCTCGGAGCTCCTAAGCTCCTAGAACCCACCTAGCTATGCTACTAGCATGGCTTTTCGTTCGTAGGACCTATACGAGTTTCCGTTATTGCATCGCACAATCAAACATTCGTGGGCCATCATGCTACTCAGCTAGAGAAACCGCGCTACGTAATCTTCGCTTTGCAGACTGGTCGGAAAAACGTCATGTCCGAGGATACGAGTCGATTCGACCGTTACAAATTAAACAATGTGAAGTTCTATTTGAACTCGGAATGTTATCCGTATGATGATATGAATCTGGATTTCAATAAAAACAGATGATCGATTCTGTATGATACGTACGCACGTTTCTGTAAAAAATATCACGGATACGATTATATCGAGCCAAATCAAACTTTTCACGACTTTTCGGCATAATGGTCCGTTCGTGGTTATCGATTGCTCTCGGCAAAACGAATCGATCAAAAGTTCTACTGTGTGCATAGAATTCGAGTGTAAGGAGAATACTAATGAATACTACTGCCTTATTATACACGATCGCGTGGTTCAGTACAATCCGCTGACCAACGTTGAGTAGCGTAGTAAGGCCGGTTCTAACCCAGGAGCTCCGAGGGGGGTGCGTGGCAAGGGGGTACTCCGGGGCGAGGGGCATGACGTCACGAGAGAGAGGGGTCTCCGGGGCAAGGGCATGAGGTCACAAGGCTCTTATTGGGCCTTGTCGGGAATGATTAGTTTCGGTAATAAATAATTTTTTCTACTTTATCCCTTTTATTGTCCCTTATATTGAACAGCCGCAACTGGAAAGAGCTACGTCTTGGTATCTCCAAGTTTTTCAAAAATGTCGGCCGATAACATGACATCAGTTTTAAGATAAAAATCGCTATCTTCGCCGAGTGATATCCTTTGTTTTATTGGCCGAACCACAACGGAGCCTTAGGAATGTATGACTAATGTTCCTTTAATTGAACATGTTGTAATATGTATCTGTTTGGGAGGGACTATTCTGTCTTGAGAAGAGGGAATTAAAAATGTGGAGGGGAATACTATTTAAAAGAAGAGCTAAGGCAACATTACCGCATTAATCATTTAGAGGATAAACTTAGGAACCGTCCACTTAGGTGGATTCATAAAAATATAAACTATTAAAAAAATTAAAATATTTAATAAAAAAATAACAAATTTAATCAAAATTAAAAAATATATTAAAAAATACAAAAAAACTTGACGCTGCTACATCTTAAAATACTAGCAGCGCCAAGTTTTTTTGTATTTTTTAATATATTTTTAATTTTGATTAAATTTGTTATTTTTTGATTAAATATTTTAATTTTTTTAATAGTTTATATTTTTATGTATTAATTTTTTTAATATATTGTATTTATAGTCCTTTCTTAAATTCCACTTGGCGCCATTTCCTGATATCATTTTTTTTGTAGAAAGTATATATACGACAGCTTTTTTGAAAGATAAAATTATTGTTCTGTTTTGATTTTAAAAAGAGCGTGTACTTGGCGTCTTTTTTTACCTTTTTCTTTTAAAAAAGGTAATTTTTTTATAGATATTATTTCTTTTTCTAGTAATATATAAATTAATTAGATTTTGCTAAAGAGGTTTCACCACCACCCCCGTCAAATTTTCAGTCTGCAGTATATGATGGTGCTCTTTAATTAATTATATTACAAAAATACAAAACAATGAGCAGTAGCAGCAGTGAATGAGGTTGTAAGAGTAAGAAACTGACCGACCTCAGTGAACTATTCTTCTTACATGCGACTGTGATTAGTCAATTTCTTACTCTTACAGCCTCATCCATTACTGCTATTGCTCATTGTAAACCACGCATTACTTTACTGTGCTACATTCAATCTTCTGATTATTGTTCTTCAATTCCACAGGCCCACAAAAAAAAGTGTCCGGTTCCGTGATGCAGACCAACATATTCTTATGTATTTTGAGCCGCTGAATCCGAATTCGTCATAAAAAATGAGGGTCTCGCAGAGAATTTTAAGGATAACCTTAAAAAACCGTTAAAAACAACGTTAAAAAGTGTAAAGTATTTTTTTCACGCATGGTCAGTGCTTTGCATGTTTAGTGAACCGAGAAGAATCGTTTCGTAAATACTTTACTGGAGAATCTAATATAGTGTATTGTACGGATGTAAAAGGACTTATCGATGAGTTCAAACCAAATTTATACAAGCTAGAAGAATGGAGGTTATTCATCGATTCATCCAAGCGAAGCCTAAAGGCAGTTCTTCTTCACAATACAAACAAGTATGCTTCGTTGCCTTTAGCTCATTCGACTGTACTCAAAGAAGAATACTCTAACATCGAAATGGTCTTGAACAAAATTAAATATAGTGAACACGAATGATTAGTTTGTGGAGACTTGAAAATATTGTCTATGATACTAGGGCAACAATCAGGTCTCACCAAATTCCCATGCTATCTGTGCATGTTCGATAGTCGGGATAGAGCGAACCACTATACCGTAAAAGTATGGCCACCAAGGACTTCCCTCACTTCTGGTTCCAACAATGTCGTTAAGCGACCTCTTGTAGATCCTGCCAAAATTCTTCTACCTCCTCTGCACATCAAACTGGGATTAATGAAATAATTTGTGAAAGCTCTTGATAAAGAAGGATCCTGCTTTAAATACTTAGAAAGCGTCTTTAAGAATATAACTTTGGTTAAATTGAAGGAAGGTATCTTTGATTGAAGATTACGGTACTTTTCATGTAAAGAAAATCCATTTTCTTCCTTTTTAAAGCTTTTATCACTAAAAACGTTGTTTTTAACGGTTTTTTGAGGTTATCCTTAAAATTCTCTGCGAGACCATTTTTTATGACGGATTCGGATTCAGCGGCTCAAAATACATAAGAATATGTTGGTCTGCATCACGGAACCGGACACTTTTTTTTTTTATGGGCCTGTGTTATTGTTGTACTTCTTGTATCATTCAATAATTAAAAAGTTATTGCTGTTGACTACATCTTCTGTTATTTTAGTTTATATTATTCAATTGAAAATGCAACAGCATCGAATAAAAAAAAAATAAAATGAGACGTAGGTATTCATCGTCCGTTCTTATTTTAAGATTATCTTAAGTAATGTCTTAAGACGCTAATCTCTCTGTGATTGGCTTATGACATCTTAAGAGTGTACTTAAGACGATGTTAAATATAAGACTCGACTATGAATACCGGCTCTACTACTATTACACGAAACAGGTGTATATATATTTGTATGTACATACAAATAAAAGATCATCAATAATTACCATTAATTTATTGTGCAATATCAATGACCTGACATAAGTAAATAACTCGAAACATTTATTTCCTCTGCAATTTAAATAATCTGTACTAATAGAAGTCTTTTACTATAATTTACATTACATACTTAAATTTTTTTTAAATAAATACCTGAAAGTCAATATATTGCAGCCAAAGTTCAACATTATGTGCATCTTCTGTTAATTGTTCATTAAATTCTTGAGTTCTGCACTTTTGCTCCTCTTCCAAGTTCTTGCACCAAGAAGCTATACTCTCATTTGCCTCGTCATCTTGCTTCAAAGCCTCTTTCTTATTTGTCTTTTTGATAACTGTCTATCTTTTTTTTTACTATTTCTAGAATCAATATTTTTAACGTAATATCTGTGAAATGAGTTCTTCTTTGGTTGCTTGCACTTAACCGAGAGATTTTTCACCAACATTGTAATATAGTCTCGTTCTGGGGCAAAATATATGTATGTATGTTATGTTATTGTTTCTTTTATCTCTACACCTATTCAAAGTATACATTCTCCACATTTAATTCATAATCTGACTTATTATAACGTTTACTGTAGTGTGTACGTCTCTTCCTTTCCACTTTTTGCCCTTTGTTGATACACATTATTCACTATATTTCCACTACACTGTTCTTACCTTTATATTTCCTGCCACAATATGACACCAATTCAGGACCAGAGATCACGGCGGAAATAAAAATAAAAATGATTATACACTATGAAAATAAACTCACCAAATGTCAACTCGCGCCGTAAAACAGTGACATCATCGACCGCCAATGATCGCGCCGATCACTTTCTCGCTCGCTTAGTTTTCGATCGATACATCGATATATTTGCGAGGTTTGGTTGCAGTTTTTGACGCAAGCACCTCTTGCGTCAAAAACTGCAAAAGGACACATCCTTACTCCAGCGACGACGACATTTTTTAATAATGATTTTATCTAAATTTGGATTTTACGTCGCGATATCTCGACTTGTAGAACACATAGGAAAAAAATAAAAACACTTTTATTATATAAATCAATATAAATTAAATATAAAATCATATATAAATCAAACCCAAGCTGTTGATTGAGCCTATTTAAAACTTAATCGGCTCAACTTTTATTGAGATCTGATAATCTCAGATGCTCGCAATTCGCCGGCTCGCGTATAGATACACGGTTCTCGCGACATTTAGCGCCGAGACACGACCGTGTCTCTTGATACCTTGAAAACGCCTGACGCCATGAACTAATACGTTCCAATTCAATATGATGAAGCTCCATCTTATAAGATACAGCGTGACGAGTAAGTTTCAGTTCCATTTTTTTTTTTCATATACTTTTTTCAACACTTAGTTGTATATTTTTTTTATAACTTATCTAAAATTTTTTTTCAGTAGTTACTCTCATTATACGTCTCATATCTTAGGAAGAAGATTTGCCTCGACAACCACATCTTATAAATACGTGGATATTGGAATCAGCGTGGGACCACTGTCCTCTGTAGAAGTAATCATTGACGATAACCGTGGCAATCAGATAATTCTGCTTCATGCAAAGTGGGAGATGTTCATCGAAAGGCGTGCTAACATTGAACTCCTGTAGTCTCCTGCACCTTCATCACTAGCAATTCAAGATCTGGTTATAAGACTTGTTAAAATACACGTAATGAACGTAAATATGGTAAAATTGAAATCTGCTTGTACATGAAGCCGTCGACCATATTATTTTTATTTAAATTAGAACATTGTATTAATCATGTGTATTTCGAACTATGTCAGAAAACGCATTTCACAAGTGAAAAATTTAAACAATTTGTAACTTACTTACGTCAAAATTGTATCACCAATAAATATAATGCGATAAATATTTTGCGTAAAATTTATGATAAAAATTCATTTATAGATTGCAAATTAATAACTCATGCTTTAAATAATATTGTGCATAATGCGTTATACAGGGTGAGTCATTTTAATCTATGGACCCGAATATMTTCCAAATTACGGTATCTACAAAAAAATGGTTTAGATAAAAGTTGACCAGGATAGAGGGGATCGTTTAATTGTACCATTGGTTTTGACCTTGAGGTCAATTTTGAAGGTTATTTCAAGGTCACAATGGTTTTTTTAAATAGGACACTCTATTTTTGACTACGGATTTCGAAAGAGCGGAAAATTTTACATCAAACTTGTCTTATGAAAAAATTGTTTTTGCGATCTTG
>JANQDE010000629.1:13265-36545 GCA_037157785.1 Cephalotes varians
AATAAGGTTGTTAATAAAAATTATGCTCATTTAATTATATTATGTTAAAAATAAAAATTTTTAATAAAAACAGTCGTTAATTAAATTAATTTTATTTTAAATAATGATTTAATACATATTTAACACAATAATATAGTAAAAGAATATTTTTTGAAAAAAAAAAGAAAAAGTACCAAGGAATCGAACCCAGGTCGACAGATTGGTAAGCCACAGCTCAGCACCGTAGCTACGCCAACTTCTCGACAATCGACTTAACTCAGGCGGAATATACGGAACGGTGTAAAGTTARAACCGCTTTTTCTCGAAAACGGCTGAGAACTTGCATTCTATCCCTTGGCCAAAGTACTCTATTACTAGAGTACTTTAACATATATAAGCTTGTTCAAAATCGGTGATCCGAAGGTCGCGACCTCCCCTTGTAAGTATTATAGATGTCTGTGGTTCGTACTGATGCCCCGCCTGATGTGTAATGGGCTGTCTATAATAGGGAGTAGTGAGCCATACGCCGTAAGAAATTGACCAATCACAGTCGAGTATTCTCCTCACATTCGACTGTGATTGGTCAATTTCTTATGGCTTAAGGTTTACTACACTTACTGTAGACTGGAACTTAAGGGATTACTTTCGAGGAGCAGGCTATGTCGGAGCTGTTGCATCATTTTATCCCCGTTTTACATTTAACGAATGTTAAAAATAAAATGATGCAATAGCGCTAAATAACGTGCTCTCCGAACGCACCGATTTATAGTATGTGTAGTAAGCCTTAGTAAGTCGTAAGAAATTGAACAATATTACAGTCGAATATGTAGAAAATAATCGATGACTGATTGATCAATTTCGTAAGCTTACTACACCTATCGAAGATAGGATTAATGCGTGTAACAGTGCTTGCAGGCCTTCGATCTATAGACAATAACGTCATGTGTACAATGTGACTTGTGCGCAATCGTGTGTGCAAACGTATCTCCGTTTCGGAAATTTTTGATTGTGCGAAATAGAGCTTGTAGGCAATCGAAGTGTAGGCAAAAATTTTTGTGCGTAAACGAACCGTGGACAAATAGGATGTCGGCAAATGATACTGTTGGCTATTAATTTGTGTGTGCAAACGTACCTGCCTGCCTTAATTTTTGAATTGTGCGTAATATAACTTGTAGGCAATCGATCTGTAGGCAATAATATCATGTGTTCAATGCGACTTGTGTGCAATAGTGTCGTGTGTGCAAAGGTACCTCCGTTTTTTAGTCTTTTAATTGTGCGAAATAAAGCTTGTAGGCAATCGAACTGTAGGCAAATGATACTGTTGGCAATTAATTTGTAGGCAAACGGGACTCAGCCATATTATTTAATAATAATTAATATTTATATTTATTTAAATTTATGAAGGTAAAAGATAGTAATTTATTTATAGTAATAATAAAATTAGTGCCAGCAATTGTGGTTATACTAATTATTGTAAGAAAATTATTTTAATCAATAAAAATTTAATAATTAAAAATTGTATATAATAAATAAAATTTTATATGGTGAAATATTCAAAATTTTATATTGTTTATAAATTAAGATAAATAAAATATTTGTGAGGCTAAGGAAGAAACTAGGAGATACCCTATTAGAAATCGGAAAATGACCTTCAAATGACCTTGAAGGTCAAGTTCAAGATCAAGAGTAGGGTCATTGATGTAGTGACCGTTCGAAATCCTACAACTTTCGTAAAAGTCATTTTTGTCTCAGACTAGCAGTTTCCGAGATTGGTGATCCGCTCCTTTCAACTTTCAGATGACCTTGCCTAGACCTTGAATAGCTCCGTTTAGGTTCGAATGTCTCTAAAAATCTATTTTTTAACATTAAAAAATTTTCCAACAGGTTTTGGTCAAATTCAGAGGAGGTCGAAATCGGTCGGAATCCTTATGGATCCTCTTTCATTTAGTCAATTTTAAAAATATCTAGTTTTTTTTTAGATAAATTTAATTTACATTTAATTTTTAATAATATTTAGTTAATAAATAATATTATTATGATTTAAATGAATAAATTATGGGATAACCTATAATTTTTAATAAAATAATTTAAGTAGGTGGTACGTTAAGTATAAGTTTTTTTATATAAGTTTTATATAAGTAATAATTATAAAATTCGAAATTTATAGAAAAAATTTCATAATTTATATATAAAAGTAATTAAAAAATTTATAATTAATAAGTTTAGTATAGTAAAAAAATATTAATATTAATAATTAATAATTAATAAATAATTATAATATTAATAAAATATTTAATTTTAATATTAATAATAATTAGTTGAAATTAATTTAAAGAATTTGGCAATAATAAAGTATTAAGTTTACCTGTTTAATAAAAACATGGTCTTTTGAAAATAATTTAAGATTTTTTTCTGCCCTATGAAGATATATTTAAATGGCTGCAGTAAATTGACTGTACAAAGGTAGCATAATCAATAGTTTTTTAAATGAAAACTTGTATGAATGGATAAATGAAATTTAATCTGTTTCAAGTTAAAAATTTAAATTTATTAATTAAGTTAAAATTCTTAAATGAAATTATGAGAGAAGAAGACCCTGTAAAATTTTATATAAATTTTTATTTAAAATTTATAATGTGAATATTTATAAAAATTTATATTTAGTTGCGAGGATTATTAAATTTTAAAATCTTTAATTATTAAAGTCAAATTAATGAATTGAAGAGTAGAATGATTGATAAATTAAAGTAGAATTAATTATCTCAGGGATAACAGCGTAATATTTTTTGAGAGTTTATATTGAAAAAAATGTTTGCAACCTCGATGTTGAATTAAGATAAAAATTAAATGAAGGAATTTAATATTTAAGTCTGTTCGACTTTTAAAATCTTACATGATTTGAGTTTAGATCGGTGTGAGCCAGATCGGATTCTATCTATAATTAATTTAAATATAATTATACGAAATGTAAAATCTTTCGTACTTATGGGCGCAACATGCAATAAATGCTCCGAGCTGGTTTTATCCGATGCGTTTCCTTGAATGCGACCCGACTCCTACCTTTTCAGGTCCTCGTGATCAGCTGTTTCCTTGATCTCGCTGTCTCCTCGCTCTACTCTAGACACCCACTTACCCCCTTTTCAGGAAAGGATGGAATAACTAATGCTGTATTAAATATAATACAAAACTGAGGTTTATTATGCATACTGCTTTCAACACCGTTATCGAACAACTCACAATTTCACGACTCCCGGACATACGTCTCACTCATATGCCGTTTCTCAAGAGAGTGACGTTAATTCGAAGTGCCGGTCGCTCCGGCACCCCTACGCGCACGTGCGCGCTCCGGATTCGCTAGCGCGTGGGCGCTCCGGATTCGCTGCCGATTTCGAGAATCTAGGTGCTGCTAGCGCGAGAGCGCGCAGCTTACCGGCTTGCCCGGAAAGTGGCGCCGCCGCGCTGCCGATTTCTTATAGCTCGGCCATCCTTCTATACCCTTCGTCCTCGAAGGATGTGTGTTGTGCGCGGTATTACAATAACTATTTTTAACAAGACCAAGATTCAACATTAACAAGTCAGGTACATCTTTTAACATTTTAACACTGTAGCGTAACAATATTTGAATTTTTATACAATTAACATGTTTAAACGAAATTTTCCGCCATACGAAGCGTGGTTATTTTTTCGGAATTTCCTTAATCCATTTTTTTTTATTCAGTCAGAAGACAATACCGTGTTCAATGGACGTGACGTCGCATTGAAACCGGGTATGTCGCACACGACGTACCGGTTGTTTCCCAGAACTTTGTCTATCATATACGGCCCTTTATAATGGGGTTTTATTTTGGTGTTTTCACCAGGTACGGATCGTGTGTTCCTTATCATCACGTAGTCGCCTTCGCTGTAGACGGACGGTTTTTTAGAACGAGTATCGGTATATATTTTATTATAACTTCGGATCGCTTCAGTGGCAATGACCGCTTGCTCGCGCGCTTGATCTCGAATCGCTTCCAGATCCGCGTCTACATTTTTAAGTGATTCTATGAACCGCGCGAAACGTGCGTCACCGTGGCAGCAGTGGTCAATCCCGAACATTAGTTTCGCTGGAGTGGATTTTATGGTGGAATGGTACGTGTTATTTATTATGTATTGTAGATAACCTATTTCTTTTCCCATTCCGACGGGGACGATATTAATTTTGTCATCATGCTTTTCAGAAATCTGCTAATCCTTTCCACGGAATCATTGGCCCACGGCGCTGCGACGGCGACCAATCGGTGTCTTACGAAGTATTCCTTTAGAAAATCGGCGAATTCTTTTGAGGTGAATGCGGTACCTCTAGCCGTAACAATATTAAGTGGTTTTCCGAAGGTAAGAAAAATGTTTCTTAAATGCTTTGTTACTTCTTTTGTTGCAGTAGACCTAACTGCGGTCAGCCAAGTAAAACGTGTAAACGCGTCTACCACTACTAGCACGTATTTATATCGCTTTGACGTTTCCTGAAGAGGTCCAAAAAGGTCTATATGGAGTATTTCCATTGGACCTTTTGGGAGCGGATGGAGAGATGTCTCTCTCTCTCTCCTTCCTATTCGCGGCTTCTGGTATATAAAACTTATAATCTTCGCCTACTTTTTTATACACTAGTTTACCTATTAATTTAAATCTATCTCATTTAATTCCAGATCGGCACTTATCTTCCGAACCTCGGGATCTGCTAATTGCCGAAATTCGAGCTCCTTTTCTAGTGGCAGTTCATGGGCATACCCTACACTACGGCTCAATGCATCTACCTGCTGCATTTTGGTTCCCGGACGGCGAGTAACTTTATTACGATAATTTTGTAGCGCGAGGGTACCCCTCGCTATCCGCGGATTTGAATTTGCCCTTGTTATCGGGTGCTCGAGTGCGTTACAATCTGTAATTACTTGTTTATCTAGGGATATTTATCTAGGATATTGTCCAACGTCTCTGATTCCTCCTCTTCTACACAGAGGGGTCCATCGTTAAGTTTTCCGACGCTCCGGGCTTGATGCTCGCTTTGTCGCGTTTAGGACAACAAAAGGTAAGTCCTTGTTGTCTTATAAATTCTCGTCCGAAAATGAGGTCACTATCAAAAGCGTTATCTTCAATTACAAATAAATCAACTAAAATTTTCTTATTTTTTAGAAAGTCTATCGACAACTCGATCGGCGCTACCCCAACAACATGCAGTGGGGTTTCCTGCAAATTCACGAAGACTCTACTCGACGATACCAATTTTCTAACAAACGGTAAAATCCATTTCGCGTATACGTCATATTTCACAAACGAGACTACCCGTATCTAAGATCGCTCGCAAATTGCATTTTTTGTTACAGATGGTCTCTACCTTGCGCAACGGATCGGAAGTTTTCACCGGGGAGTCTCTCTCATTCACCAGGGCGACTACTTCCTCTTCGGGTTCCACCTCGGTGACTAGCGCCGCTGGTGGAGATCGCCCGTTGGCCCTGCTGGTGAGGAGTTCTCGTTCTTCGCCTTCACTAATGAGCAGTCAAAGGCTCGATGTCCCTTTTGCTTGCAGTAGAAGCAGGTAACCTCATTTCTGCACTCTTTATGGCTGTAGCCCTTCTTTCCGCAATTTCTACACAAGTCGTTCTTTGGTTCCTTAACACCGGGGTACACTGCTTTTTTGTCACTCACTTCAGAACAACCCTCGGTTACCACACGCATCTTCTCTAAGAAGCCCTCGAGCGTGGAATTCGCCACCAAGAGAGCTGAAGCTCGGATTGCATGGTTCGCGATGCCACTAATCAGCAGATGGATCGTGTCTCTGACTGGTAAGTTTAATTGATGGATTATCGCGAGCTTTGCTATAGCGTACTCGTCGAAGATCTCCTTCGCTGGAATCCATTTTCGTAACTCCGCTCGTTGGATGGATTTGTAGAATGGTCGGAGATTTGTAGAATGGCACCTTTCTTTCAAAAATCTTTAGTATCTCCGTCCGAAGACTAATCCACGACTCAACTGCAGCTCCCGCCTGGACCTCATACCAAGTCTTCGCCGACTTGGTGAGTTTACTGGAAGCCGCCAACAAAGTAACTCCATCCGATGCTCTATGGACTGCAGCCACTTGGTCAACTCGCCTCACCCAGGTACTAACATTTTCCTTGTCTGATCCTCCGTATTCGGGGATTTGGGTGGCCAACCATGACACGGAATTTCACGGGATGTGACTATCCATATTTCTTCCAGGTCGTGTCTCGTGATTCGGAGTTGGAGCTGACGAAGCTCCCGACTCCATTTCTGCGTTGAGGGACTGCACACCGACGGGGACGACCACCGGTGACGCACTCTGATTTGCAATCAACTGTAGCATGGATCGACTGCTGCTGCTGGCGCATGAGATCAGTCATCTCATTCAGCGCAGAGCGCAGCGTGCCCATGGTCAGTGGCTCCTCTAGTCCACCCGTTGCCTCTCCTCCTACAGACGGCCCATTGCTAGGCCCGCTTTGTGTCTCCGCTATCATTTCCTGTGCTTCCATTCTCTCGATGTGCGACAGAACCCTATCAATTAATTCACTTCTTTCTCCTCCCACTGACAAGCGGTATCTGCGCGCCTCGGCCTGCAGTCGGTCCAAGAACGCTTCTTCCAGTGAGGCCCGGTCCAACATAGCACGGGTACGTGGCATGATCTTCTTCTTATAAACTGTACACTATTTGTTATGTTCACTTCTCTCGGTCAAGTTTACCGTTAACTAACAATATTATTTTGCTTCTAGGTGAATCCCTTTGTTCGACTGTTTGGGGTCGTCAACTCTATGCTGAACGGGCAACAGTTTAAACCGACGCGAGCGGCTCAACGGAAATTTCAAATGTTCCTTAGCGATATTGGCTTTTATCCCACTTCTGAACTGTAAAATCTTTCGTACTTATGGGCGCAACATACAATAAATGCTCCGAGCTGGTTTTATCCGATGCGTTTCCTTGAATGCGTATATGCGACCCGACTCCTACCTTTTCAGGTCCTCGTGATCAGCTGTTTCCTTGATCTCGCTGTCTCCTCTACTCTAGACACCCACTTACCCCCTTTTCAGGAAAGGATGGAATAACTAATGCTGTATTAAATATAATACAAGACTGAGGTTTATTATGCACACTGCTTTCAACACCGTTGTCGAACAACTCACAATTTCACGACTCCCGGACATACATCTCACTCATATGCCGTTTCTCAAGAGAATGACGTTAATTCGAAGTACCGGTCGCTCCGGCACCCCTACGCGCACGTGCGCGCTCCGGATTCGCTAGTGCGTGGGCGCTCCGGATTCGCTGCCGATTTCAAGAATCTAGGTGCTGTTAGCGCGAGAGCGTGCAGCTTACCGGCTTGCCCGGAAAGTGGCGCCGCCGCGCTGCCGATTTTTTACAGAAAGGACTTTATTTTTCAGAAATTTTGTTATTTAATTAAAAAATAAAAAATAAATAATTTAATTTAAATTAATTACTTTGGCAGATTAGTGCATTAAATTTAGAATTTAAAATTAAATATATAAAATAATATTAAATATATAAGTAATTATTAAAAATTATTTAAATTATATAATGTTAAATTTTTTATTAGGTTAATTATATTGATTAAAAAATAAATACATAAAAATATAAACTATTAAAAAAATTAAAATATTTAATTAAAAAATAAAAAATAAATAATTTAATTTAAATTAATTACTTTGGCAGATTAGTGCATTAAATTTAGAATTTAAAATTAAATATATAAAATAATATTAAATATATAAGTAATTATTAAAAATTATTTAAATTATATAATGTTAAATTTTTTATTAGGTTAATTATATTGATTATTTTAGTATTAGGTGTAGCTTTTTTAACATTATTGGAGCGTAAAATTTTAGAATATGTTCAATTACGTAAGGGATCCAATAAGGTAGGATTGTTAGATATTATGAGACCATTTAGAGATGCTATTAAATTATTTAATAAAGAGTTGTTGCAATATGTGAAAGAAAATCAAAAGGTATTTTAGTTTATTTATGTCAGTCTTGACAGATTCATATCTCCCGCGCTTTAGTAATCTATGTATGTCAGATCGGTTCATGTATGTCGTCCTTGCCTCGTTCTCTCCTTTTTTGTTAAAAGACGACACACGTGCGTTAATAAATCTCTCTCTAAATAGAGAAATTCAACAAATGTTTTTCACTTACCCAGCTTATACCAACAGGTTATGGGCCCAGGCTCGCAAAGTGAAAAATATTTCTAAAAAATCATATTGCGCAAATAGGATCCGTGAAACGCTTAATCCTCTTTGAGGTTAAGTCCTGCCACGTGCAATAGTAAAAAATAACCTCGACTGTCGCAATGGATAACGTAATCATACGCATTACAAAATTAAAAGATCTTGAAAATTGATCCACATGGAAATTTCAAGTGCGTGTCACACTGAAAGCAAACGGCACATCGGACATAGTGAGTGGCACGTCAACATTACCAAACAGGACCAAACGCAGAGGCATCAACTAAAGCAGTCGCATTATGGAAGAAAAATGATAACATAGCTCAGAGAATCATTGCGACATCAGTGGAAGAGCAGCCACTTCTGCATAAATTGTGAAACATCCAAGACTATGTAGGATAAACTAACATCAGTGTACGAACAAAAATCCGAGGCTAATGTCCACATGTTACTACAACAATGGTACAGTTTACAGAAAAATCCCTCCGATGACATAGCGACTCATGTCTCCAGATTGGAAGACCTTGCGCATCGTCTACAAGTACTGGGTGAGAAAATTCCAGATTCAATGATAATATCAAAAGTACTCATGACATTATCGTCTTCCTACAAACACTTCGTAAGCGTAATGGGATTCGACACGATCTGATGATCGAACACTTGCGAATTTAGTTTCCAGATTAACTATAGAAGAAACACGCGTGGAGGGCGTGACAGAACGGAAAATAGAGCATTCACTGCACACAAACAATCCAGCAAGGAAGGCAACAAGAAATCTGAAAAACAAAAATCTGAGAAACCCGGTACATGCCACTACTGTCATAAACCAGGCCATTGGATCCGCGATTGCAGAAAAAGGAAGTCAACGAATGCGAAACAAGATTCTGATAAGGATAAAGGAGAAGGGGGAAACTCAAGTTACTGAATGGGACAGCAAGAACAAGAATGATGCGTGGTACGTGGATTCAGGTGCAACTGACCATATGTCCAATAATCGCTCATGGTTTGATACATACAAAGAGTTCCGAGATACACTGTCAATTCGCATCGGAAATGGAAAACAAATATTCGCCAAAGGATCCGGAGACATAAATATTCTCGCATTTAATGGAGTAGAGTGGAAAAGGAAACATCTAAGTAATGTCCTTTATGTACCAGAGTTAACATATAATCTTTTCTCTCTAGGCGCAACTCTTGATAAAGGAATGACCAATCGAACAGCAAGACGTGCAGAATTATAAAAAATGGAAATGTCGTTGCAGTGGGAGAAAGACAGAATAAGCTGTTCTGCATGAAATTTAAAGTAGTTTTGAACAAGGAAAATAATCAAGCCAACGTCACGAGACTTCCTCTCAACCTGGCATCAAAGAATAGCTCATCCAAATGTTGTTCAAACAAGGAAAATTTTGAAGAACTCAAATGTCAATGTCAGCGATAAGAGCAACCCCAATTGCGAAGCTTGGGAAATAATTGGGAAAATGCACAGACTGCCATTTCCGAAAAGCGAATCCAAATGTAAGCAAGCCGGCGAACTCGTGCATGCTGATCTCTGCGGACCCATGCAAGAAGCATCAATAGGAGGCTCGCGTTATTTCTTACTGATAAAGGACGACTACACACGTTGGAGAGAAGTCTATTTTCTAAAACACAAGTCCGAGACGACTAGTTGTCTAGAGAATTTCTTCCGAAAAGCCGAAAAACATCTAGCGCATGGCATCAAAACTCTCAGAACGGACAACGGTCTTGAATTCGTCAATCAGGAAATCAAGAAATTAACTCAGCGCTACGGCATTAAGCATCAGAAAACAGTACTCTCCTGAGCAAAACGGTGTCATCAAACGTGAAAATCGAACTGTTGTTGAACTATCAAGAACATCACTTCATGCCAGTAAATCAACGACTAAGTTATGGGCTGAAGCAATGAATTACACCGTGTACACACTTAATCGCACTGGAATCAGTAATAGCAACATGTCCCCGATTCAGATGTGGCTTAACAAAAAGTTTAACATATTCAATCTCAAAATCTTTGGTGAAGAAATACACGTTCACATTCCGAAAGAAAGAAGACAGAAATGGAACGTCAAGGCAGAAAAAGGTTTTTTTGTTGGATATTTTTGTTGGATTTGTCGATGACGACACAAAGGGTATCGCGTCTAGTTTCCTGAGAGAAATAGAGCCAGTATACACAGGGACGTCGTCTTTGCCAAACAACAGCCGCAATCCCAAATGGAGCTGGAACCAATGGAGAAAACGGACACTGGAACGAGTGATACACTCGAGAATCACCTGAAAAGGAAGAAGACTCAAAGCAGCTACCTGATTCCAACAATATCAATGATTTTCGATGCTCAACACTCACCAGAAAAGGATGTGAAGAAACAAACAGATCAAGCAGGGCCGAGACAAGAATATCAGTTGAGGGACCGCAGGACACTGAAGGCGCCAGAGAGATACTCCAAGGAAAATTTTTTTTGTTTAATCACAGAATCTGGGGAACCAACAAGCTACGAAGAAGCTATCACACATAAAGAAGCAGCCAATTGGATCAAGGCCATGAATGAAGAGATCGATTCTCTGAAGAGAAATGCTACATGGGGGCTAGTGGACCCTCCGAAAAATTGTTCAATTATCGATAATCGCTGGACGTACAAAATCAAACAAAACGGCAATGGCAGTGCACAACGTTTCAAAGCACGACTTGTGGCCAGAGGATTCAAACAGCAAGCTGGCATTGACTATTATGAAACTTTCAGTCCAGTAGCACGTTTTGACTCGATTCGAATCATTTTGTCCATTGCTGCCTCAAGAAACTTAAAACTCCAGCGATTCGACATAAAAACTGCCTTCTTGCACGGTAAGCTTGAAGAGACGATTTATATGAAGCAGCCCTTGGGTTATGAAGATAGAACTGGTAGAGTGTGCAGACTCAATCGAAGCATCTACGGTTTAAAACAGGCCTCAAGATGTTGGAACATCCGTTTTACAGAAACTCGTTTTGAACTGAATCCAACAGATGCTGATCCATGTGTATTCACTGGTGGAAGTATGGAAACTCGGTTAATACTTGCAATTCATATTGACGATGGCCTGATTGCAGCAACTGACCACAGATTGATTGACCAACTGCTGAGAGAACTAAAATCTGAATTCCTCATATAACCTCATGTGAAATTGGAACTTACCTTGGATTACAGATAGATCGATTGACGGATGGATCCATTTTTGTATACCAACGGACATACACTGAGAAAATCCTGAAATGCTTTAAAATGGAGGAAGCAAACACAGTGGCAATTCCGGCCGATCCAAATCATCAGATGAGCACCAGCGTGCATATAAATGGAGAAAAGGAAGTTGAAAACATACCATACAGAGAAGCTGTCGGAAGCCTGATGTATCTATCAATCGGAACACGTCCAGACATCACTTTTGCTGTTAACAGTGTCAGCCAATTTCTCGAGAGACCGATGAAAATACATTGGAATGCCGTGAAACGAATTCTAAAATACCTCAAGGAGACAGCGGACCACGGACTGTACTATTCGGCTGCACAGACTGATCATTTAAAGGCCTTCAGTGACGCAGACTATGCAGGAAATGTCAACACACGAAAATCCACAACTGGCTACGTGCTAAAACTGGGAGAATCAACCGGTGCCTGGAGCTCATAGAAACAGAAATCTGTTGCACTATCAACTACCGAGGCCGAGTACATGGCAGCATCACAAACAGTGAAGGAAATTATATGGATGAAAAACCTGCTTAACAGTTTTGCTTGGTTTCAGAATCTAAGTACCACTCTATGCTTGGACAATAGAAGTGCTGAGAGACTCATCAGGAATCCAGAGTTCCATCAACGAAGCAAACACATTGACGTGCGTTACCATTTTGTTCGAGATGCGTACAGAACAAACGAATTTACCCTGGAGCACACTCCATCACGGGATCAACAAGCAGATCTCATGACAAAGCCTTTGACAGAAGCCAAAGGGGGTCTGTGAGACCGCCGAGCGAACCCTCGGCGGCCGTCCCGTTTACATCTGGTGTCGCAGCCTGCAAGCCCTCCGTCCGTCGACCCAGGTACGTCTGGGGACGGATTCATCGGGGGTGAGGCCGCGACACCGCGGGTCGGGTAGCCCAAGACTACCACCCCGGACCCGCACTCAGCCAGTAGGGAGACCGCCGATAAGAATTTATCGACGGTCACATCCCGGCCGCCGACCCAAGGGTCCTTGACCGGGATGGAGGACACTGGTGTCCACATCCCACACTTCTTACTAGCCCCCGAAGGGGGCCCCGCTTTACTTGTCGCCGCGTTTGACGGCGGCAACCCACCTTTCTTTCGTTTGGGCTCCGGTCTAGGGGGCAGCGGGGAGCTTGACGGACTCACCCGCAACACACCCCCGCTGACCGGAGCCCTCCCCTTTCCGACGCCGCCGCCGCGAGCGCCGCCAGCGGTCGCCGCCCCAGGGGGCGACGGCCGGGGCTCGCCGGCGGACGCCACAGCGGCGGCAAAGGACAGGCCGCTAGTAGGGGAGCGGGGCGGGGCCATGGCCCCCTCACCCCGCCTAATCCCCTGTTGTACGCGGCCTCCGCCTTTGTGGGGACCGGTAGCGGTCATGTCTCCGCCGCCGGTCCCTTTTACCTCAGAATTGGAGGAGGGGGACGCAGGCGCGCTACGCTGCGCGCCGCCGCTCCTTTTCCTCCTCCTTCTCTTTCTCCTTGTCAGGGAGTCCCCAGGCACGCGGGAGGCTTGTACGCCAACGTCCGCAGTACCCGTGGGAGATCCCCCAACTGCTACGCTGACGGAGGTTGCAGCCTCCGTCTGCGTGCGCTTGTTCGCGCGAGCCGGCGCGGGGAGTCCCGCCTCCGGCACCTCCTTGGCCCCTGCCTTGGCACCCCTGAGGGGAGGCATGGGACCCGGGGACCTTTAACCCGGGCCCCGGCCCCTCACACATCGGGGTCTCCCTGGGCGCGCGGGAGGCTTGAACGCCAGCATCCGCTGCGCCCAGGGGAGATCCCCCGACCACAACATCTTTGCACTTAACGTGCTCAGTTTGCACCGCCCTAGATCTCGTCCCGGCGCGGGACTTTACCCCTTGCGAACTATCGTAGTCCGCGTCAGGGACGGATGGAGCCTGGGGTTTAGGGAATTTATTTTTCGGCCTAGGCCCCCGCTCGACCATCTTTATCACGTCATCGGCAATCCAAAAGGACTCCGAGGCGTGTACGGCTGTCGTGCCGAGCGCCTTCGACACGTTCTTCAGCCATCCTGCCATGAGACGGAGAAGGCCCAGGGCGGCGAGATGAGAATTCACCCCGCCACCCCCCTGGATCCTCCCCAACTTCCCATACAGTGCTACATCCAGGGTAGCGACGGCATCCTCCATGGACGCCAACCGCTCATCCCGGAGAGCACACCTCCCACAATTATCCCTAACATTAGTGGAATCAGCCATTACATAATTGATCCCACTGCCCGCAGCGGCTGGACCAGCCGGGTATACCCTTACCTCCCCAGAGACATGACCTAGGGAGGGCCCCGAGTTCCCCCGGGGGGCTGGCTTATGTCTTGGGCCCCGGGATTTCTCAACCGGGGCACTGGACTCCAGCCCCTTACTCACCGTGGGAGAGGCCGAAGCCAATTTCCCACGGCTTTCAGGGGTCCCCGGCCTCCGACAACCAGGGCGCCGCCACGCGGGGGGCCCCACGGACGGGGTATTGGGCGAGGAAGCGACGACCCCTCCAAGCCCTCACCCGCCGTGGCGACCGGCACGTCCTTCTACGGGGGGGGGGAGTAAACTCCTCCCCCGGAGGACTTCCGCTGCTCGGCGACCCTCATCGGAAGAGGCGCCGTCGAGGGACGCCGGGCTCACCTTCGTGCCGCCGGACCCAGACCCCGGATTACCTCCGGGCGGCTCGCGGCGGCACGCGTGGTAACCCGCGGGCCCAGACCTCGGAATACTTCCGAGCGGCCCCGCGGATCCCCACTCTGCACGGGTAGCTGGATCCAGACCTCCGGGAAATTCCCGGAGCGGCTCACGGCTACCGTGCAGGGAGCACTCGGGCCCAGACCTGGGAAACGTCCCAGCGGCCCCGAGGCTCCCCGCCCACCACTGGTTTTAACGTGTTTTCCTTCACGGTGAGACTCTTAGCCACCGAGGCCCCGAGTCATCCGTTGTCTCCTGTGTCCTCGAAAGAACCTGCGGACCCAACGGAGACCCTAGGGGCATCGGAGGAGCTCCCCCACCACGCCAAGGTGGTCCCACAGTCGGGGCAGTCACTTACCCAGCTTATACCAACAAGAGTTATTTATTATTAAAAAATCTAATTATTATATATTTTATATATGTCCTGTTATTTTATTTTTTATAATAATATTAAATTGAGTTTTTAGGTATTATTTTACTAATATTTATTTTATAATTATTCGTTATTAATTATTATTATAATTTTAACTTTAATAGGATATATGTTCTTATTAATGGGTTGAAATTCTAATTCTATATATTCTATAATGGGATCTATTCGAGTAATTGCTCAGACATTATCATATGAGGTAAGGTTTATTATAATTATTTTAGTTTTAATAATTTTAAGAAAGAGATATACTTTTGGGGAATTTATAAAATGACAGGTATATTTATGGTATTGTAGCGCCGCGACGCGTTCGTGTTTACTCGCTCACGCGCGGCACTCTCACAAGCACAACACCACACACGCAACACGCGTGCACTCGCTTCCGTCGTATGGGAGGAAATAAATAGTCAGACCACAAAGTTCATTAAAGGAAACGGAGAACTTTATTTTATAACTGACAATTCGAATATCGAACAACAACTCTGAACCGCGCTCTCTCTCTCTCACCAAAAGAACATCGTTCTTTTTCAAACTTCACTCCGCGCTCAAATTAGCTTCTAGCGCTGAAAGCGCTGCAGCGCAACACTACTCCTCTTCTTCTTAGATTGTCGTCCCGACAATCAAGATTTCCTAAGTTCGTCGCGTCTTCCTGCTCTTCCTGAATTGCTTTTTCAGGCTTCTGAGCTGCGCGACACTCTTCAAATTTTGATTCTCTTGCATTCTTCGGACAAGAAGGGGGTATCCTCCGTGGACCCAAACGTCTCTCCCTTAAGGAGACTCCCTAAGGGAAGACACCTCAAGTCCCCGTCTCGGCATTTGCCCTACGTCCCACGGGAAAACCACGGTCAAAAACTGTGGGAGAGAGACGGTCTTCTTTTTTATTTCTTTTCTCTATCTCGCCTCTTTCCTCGCTCAGCATCCCGCTGATCTCTTCCTTCTCCGTTCTGTTTCGCCCTTTTTCTTTTCTTTTTCTTCCACTTTCTAGAAACCAAACGTGAAATCTTTAACAATATAAATTTCTTTTTATTAAAATAAATAAACTTAAGCTCTAACGCCTTCTTTTTTATTCCCCATCTAAAAAAACAAAGAAACGACCATATTTTTTTTAATTTGGAAATCATCTATTTCAACATTAATTGTTTCTTAAGTCTCTTCTAATTAACGATACTTTTATCGATACTTAAATTACTTTTCTCTCGTGAAAAGTTGCTAACCTATCCAAATGAACAATTTCATTTTTATGCTTACTAGACTTACGAATACAATAAACAACATCGTTATTTTTTAACAATTTTAAAGGGACCTTCCCAATTACTTCGAAATTTCGGAGTTCTACCTAATTTCCTATGTGGATTAAATAACCAAACTTTTGTCCTTGTTTAATTGCCTATCCTTTTGGTCATATAAAATCTTAGCTCTCAGAGATTTTATCTGCATTCGCTGTCTTGCTAGATCATGAAATCGATTCATTTTTCTTTTTAAATCGTGAAAATAATCTCTATTTGTAGAAATATCCTCAAAATCTGGAGGACAGCCTCGGAGAAGGTCTAATGGTAATCTTATCCCTCGTCCTAAAAAAAGTTCAGAAGGAGTGAAACCAATGGCTTCATGCTTAGAGAATCTGTATGCTAGCAAACGACACCCAACGATCCCAATTCTTTTGGTTTTCAGAAATAAATTTTGCTAAATAATCTAATAACATCCGATGTTGACATTCCACCTGTCCATTGGATTGAGGATGAAAAGGAGTAGTTCTCGTTTTCTTAATCCCTAATATTTGAGCCAATTCTTGAAACATTTTTTACTCAAAATTTCTTCCTTGATCTGTATGCAACTTTAATGGAACACCGAATCTAGAAATTGATTCATAAAAACCTCCGCGATAGCTTTAGCCCTAATATTACTCAGCGGAAATGCTTCTACCCATTTAGTAAAACAATCCGTAATCACCAATAAGTATTTGTTTCTAGAAGTAGAAGTTGGTAATGGACCTAGAACATCCATTTGTACTCTCTCAAAAGGAATGCCTGCATTAAAAATTTGTAGAGAAGACTTCCCTTTATCAGGCCCCTTCCTAGCCGTACAAATTTTACAGCTTCCACACTAATATTCTACATCCTGCTTACAGGTTGACCAACAAAAATGTTTCCGAATTTTCTCCAAGGTCTTATTAACACCGAAGTGACCACCCGTAGGGGAATCATGAGCTTCCTCTAAAATCCGTTATACCATTTTCCGTGGTACTACTATTTGAAAAACGACTGAACATAAATTGTGAGATTCCCATTTTCTGTATAAAATTTTTTCTTTAATTATAAGTGAATCTCATTGAAGCCAATAATTTTTCGCATCCGAATCTCTTTGGATTAATTCTTGACGAAGAGGACGTCTGCCAATTTCCTTTCCACGAAAGATCTCAACAATTGATGGATCCTCTAACTGAGCTTTCGTCCAATCCACCGATTCTCCTCCTGCTGGGAAATCCTTCTAACTATTTTTTCCTTATTAATTCCTTATTTATTCTCTTGCTCACACTCCTCCACCTTTTTAGAATAATTACAAAAACTTTCCCTGCATGGGCGTCTAGATAGTGCATCAGCATTCCCATGCATTTTTCCAGCTCGATGCTTAATCTCGAAATCATATTGCTGTAGGCGCTCCAACCAGCGTGCCATTTGTCCCTCTAAATTTCAAAAAAGTTATTAACCAACGCAATGAAATATGATCGATTCTTATTTGAAACTTCCGTCCATACAAGTAATGATGGAATGTTTTCAACGATTCAATAACAGTTTACAACTCTCGCCGAGTAATACAATAATTTCTTTCGGCTTTGTTAAAAACCCGACTATAATAAGTTAAAACCCTCTCTTTTCCCTTTTGAACTTCAGAAAGAACTGCTCCTATATCGTGATTAGCAGCATCCATGTCAAGAATGAATTCCCCATCCTCCTGTTATGGATTCCGGGGAGCAGTGCAGATATGAACATCTCACTTCACTCTTTTTTATCGAAAGATCACTTTTATTATAAAATAAAGATGGTTAACTTTTACACAGTGTCTCCTTATTTTAACGCACGCGAGATCGACTTCCCAATTTCTCTCTCAACTTCTAAACCCTTTTTGAACCGCCGCTTGCTTCTGTCCGGACGGTTATATAGTTCCGTTTGATTCCGTATTTACTTGCTGCGGTCGGCATTCGGAGAACCGACTGCGCCAAGTACGTGATGTATCATTATTACGTTACGAGGTCAAGTATTATTAATTTTTATGTACTTCTTTTCTTAATTAATCCCGTTTCCTTATTTTAATTTAGTATTGTATCTTGGCCTCGTAACACTCCGTTGGAAAGGACAAAATTGATGAAGATACTAGATTTCTTTCAAGTTTCTCAAAAGCCTCCTGACATAACTCATCTCAAATAAATTTCCTTTGATTTTCTGTTAGAGAAAACAAAGGTTTCGCAATGAGGGAGAACCCTTTTACAAATTTCCTATAATAAGAACAAAAATCCTAAAAAGCTACGAACCTGTTTTCTACTATGAGGAATAGGCCAGTACCGAACAGCTTCTATTTTTTCAGGGTCTATGGAAATCCCCTTTTCGGTATTAAATAATCGGAATATTTTACTACCCTCTTAAAGAAAACACATTTTTTTGGATTCAATTTTAAATTCGCTTTTCGTAAAAGAAGAAAAACTTCCCTCAAATTTTTCACCATTTCTTCAAACGTTTTGCCAAAAATAATTACATCATCCAGGTAAACCATACAAATTTTATTTAGAACTGGGCGGAGAACTTTTTCTATCAACCGCTCAAAAGTAGCGGGAGCGTCGCACAGGCCAAAGGGCATTACTATAAACTGCCATAGACCATTTCCTATTAAAAAAGCTGTTTTTTCCTTATCCTGAGAACGGAGCTTAATCTGCCAATAACCACTCTTGATCTAAAGTGGTAAACCAAGAGTTTCCAGATAAGCGATCTAAAAGATCATCAATTCTTGGTTGCGGATAAGAATCTTTTTCAATGACGGCATTATTTTCTAAAGTCAACACAGAATCTAATTGTGTCGTCTTTTTTTTAAACTAAAACAGCCGGAGAAATCCAAGGACCTGTAAGATTCCTCAATCACTCTCTGTTGTTTCATTTCCTCCAAAATTTTTTCAACTTCTCCCCGCATCAGAACTCGTCTAAGAACTTGCTTAATTGGAGGCGAATTATTAACATTTATCGCATGCTCAATGACTGAGCAATTTTCCGCAATAATTGTTTCCGTAAAAATATCCAGGAAATCTACTATTTCAGCAAACCTTTCCTTTTGTGAAACATCAAGAATTGTAGAATTTTTTTCGTAAAACTCCAGAAGATTCTATGGAATCCTCCCACCTTCTCTGGAAATTCTTGAACATAGAAAACTTTTCTGATTTTCTAATTCCTCCCCATTAAAGACAGAAGTGAAGATTCTTCCTAGTTTAACCCGCTCTAGAAAATCTACTCCTAAAATACAATCGTCTTCTATCTTTGCGATAAAAACAGGAAAATCTAAACAAAATTTTCCAATTTCTATTTTAACTATGGCTTTATTTTCCACCGTAACTGTTTCCCCTGTAGGATAGTGTAAAAGACAATTGTTAGCCAGAATACGATGTTCTTTAAAGCCTAAAAAATTGTCCCTAAGTATCGTTACATCAGAGCCCGTATCTATTCTAAACAAGCATGGATGGCCGTCGATTCGATCCTCCAAAAATTGTTTAATTTTTTTCTTATTCTAAAAAGATTAACATTAGAACGTTCCATCTTCGGGGATTCCCGCCTAAACGTCGAACCTGCCCCGCCAAGGTCGACTAACCCAAGTTTCCCTTTTCTTTATTTCGAAGTGACGGACACTCTACCCGAAAATACTCCTGGGCTCCATATTGCCAACATTCTTTCTGTTCGCGCTTAGATTTCAATTTAAAATCTTTTTTTAACCCCCAATTTTCATTCCCTTTTTCCCCTTTTTGAAATTTATCCCTTCCCTTGTAGTTTTCTTGTTTTCGCGAAAAACTATTCTCCTGAATTACTTTCACAGCTATAGCTCTTTCTATGACGGCTCGTAAGGAAGTCAAACCTTCCAGTTGTAAAATCCGCCTCACAAAACCGTCCGACAAAGCCGCGATGAATTGCGTGCTCGCGATTTTATCACGAATTTCAGGAGTACACTCGGGATATGCCAAACGACACAAACGTTCAAGCTCCGCCCCGAGAGTAGGCAAATCTTCGCCAAACTTCTGTTTCCGATTTGTAAATTGCGCGTAAAAAGTTTGGGCTATGTATCCCCAAAACGCAATAGCAATCTCGATTCAAGCTCGTTATACTGTAATCTTTCAAAATCTTTCACCCCATCCAAAACCGCACGCGCCTTGCCCCTCAAACTCGTCGCCAAAGCTACAGTTTTCGCGGATTCGTTCCAATTATTCGCCCGCGCGATGAAATTAAACTGCGAGAAACTCGCGTAAAGGAACACTCCCGTCATAAATATCTGGTTTCAATTTATATCCGAGTCCGTGAGACAAATTTTCACGATCTAAAGAAATAGGATTTGATTCGCCTGATATTTGACCAAGCCGCTCCTCCAGTCGCCGAACAGATTCATTCCGCTGCGCAAGGAGCGCAATTATCTCCTGCTCCCAGAGCCACTGTTGCACACGTTCCTCTCTCAATTGACGAAGCTCCTCCGTTGCTGCCTGAAGGAGCGTCTCCATATCCGATCTTTCAGTGCTCCCCATCGATCGAGTTATTACTCCTCTTTTCGGCGTGTTCATTAAAGCCATGGCTCGCTACTCGTTTTCTCCGTCCCTCGAATTAAATCCCGGACGAGCCCCCAAAATGTAGCGCCCGCGACGCGTTCGTGTTTACTCGCTCTCGCGCGGCACTCTCACAAGCACAACATCACACATGCAACACGCGTGCACTCGCTTCCATCGTATGGGAGGAAATAAATAGTCAGACCACAAAGTTCATTAAAGGAAACGGAGAACTTTATTTTATAACTGACAATTCGAATATCGAACAACAACTCTGAACTGCGCTCTCTCTCTCTCACCAAGAGAATCGTTCTTTTTCAAACTTCACTCCGCGCTCAAATCAGCTTCTAGCGCTGAAAGAGCTGCAGCGCAACAGTATTTATATTATTTCCCTTATTTGTAGTTTTTTTTATTAGTGTGTTAGCTTAATTAAATCGTAGTCCGATAGATTTTATTGAAGGTGTCAGAATTAGTTTCAGGATTTAATATTGAATATTTTAGGGGAGGATTTGCATTAATTTTTATAGCGAAGTATGAGATAATTATTTTTTTTTAGATATTTAATATTAATAATATTTATGAATATTTATTATTTATTTTTGATGTATTTATTTATTAATTTAATAGTTTCATTAATTATTATAATACGAGGATTGTTATCTCGTATACGATATGATGAATTAATATATTTATGTTGGAAGATTATTTTGCCTTTTATTTTAAATTATATTATTATTATAATTGTGGGCTTTAAGTTTATATTTACAATAATAATATATGGAAAAATTAATAGAAAATTTATAGTTTCTTTAATATGTTTTCAAAATATATACTTATTCAAGATCATTAATTGTTTTGAGTATTATGATTTTTAAATTTGTTTAAATTTATAATATATTTTTATAGAAGTAAATAATTTCATAATTTATAAGTAAAATTATAAAAAATAAAAAATATAAAGTATAAAGTATATTATAGATAGGATTTGACTAATAATAATATAGGATATTTCAATGGGTTGGGATCCTGTTCAGGTTAAGAGAATAAAAATATTAATAAGTATTCAGTATGTATATTGATTTAAAGGATGAAAAGAAGTAGAGATAGAGTTTGCGGAATTAATAATTGTCGGTAATAAGTAGAGAATTATAATTGACATTAAAAGAGCTAGGACTCCTCCTAATTTATTAGAGATTGAACAGAGGATAGCATATACAAATAAAAAATACCATTCAGGTTGTATATGAATTGTGGTAATTATGGGATTTGCGGGAGTGAAATTATCGGGATCTCTAAATATATATGGATACTCTAACAAGTAAATCTACTCAAGTGACACTCTTCGATTTTGATCAAACCTTGCACATTTCTAGGGCGTTGAAAAATAATCGACATGTATTTTTTTATATCGGCGGTAATTCAGTTTTAAGGGTAGTAACTATCCTTTGAATATTGGGGGGGGGGGGAATATTTGGGGGTATATTCAAAATTTTAATAATATCCATTGAACAATTTGAATTGTGAAGGCTTTATGGGGGTTTCCGATGCCGCTGAACCTAAATTTTATGTCGAAAATATCATTACCAAAATGGCGGATTCAATATGGCGTCTCTATTTCCTAACAAAAGGGTATTTCTTTGTATTTAGGCTAGAATCAGTTAGGCTAGAATCTTTGTTGTTAGTAATAAAAGGGTCGAAAAGGTTTTCAATATCGCTAAATCTAAATTTTAAACTGAACATATCATAATCAAAATGTCGGATGAATATGGTGGTTATATATTTTTTAACCAAAAGATATTTCACAAATCAGACTTGAATTATTTTGTTTATGTAGCTTTTAGAACGTTCAAAATATACCCCCATAAAGCCTTCACAATTCAAATTGTTCAATGGATATTATTAAAATCTTGAATACACCCCCAAATAATCAATGAATAGTTTCTACTCTTAAAACTGAATTACCGCCGATATAAAAAAATACGTGTCGATTATTTTTCATCGTCCTAGAAGTGTGCAAGGTTTGATCAAAATCGAAGAGTGTCACTTGGATAGGTTTACTTGTTAGTAGAATTTGCATAAATCATTTTATCATTAAAACGTTTGTATCACTGCATTTGAGCAAACAATACACAACTGATGCTTTCCATTTAGTGATACAAATGTCGATCGTTTTATCTTTCTTGACGTTCAATAAGTAACAAAGACGATACTTGTGTCGACTTGTGTCACCAAATGGAAAGCACCCAATACGATTTTTCGTGCTAGCTAACATATCATATAATAAATTGCTACAAATGTCGCGCATTGTATAGTGCATTTCTAAAAATTTACTAGATTGCATGAGAGCTAACACGAAAAAATATTGACAGAAATTGAAGAAAGAACAAGGATCATTTTTCAGTATTTTCTTTTCTATATATATATATATATATATATATCTATATATATATAAATAAAATATCACAAAACTAATGACACATATGTGGTATATATATTGGTCTTGTGATATTTCATTTGTCATAATTTTTGAGCGTGCTAATTCATTATCGATTTATTCCCGAGCAACACATATTAGTTGATCAACGGTTGGTTTTAAATCGGAAACATCGGCATTTGGGAAAACAATGTTGGATCGACATTATTAGAATGCTACGATCCGATGAATCATTAGACAGGCTATTTATTTATTTATTTTAAAAGAATTAAAGGAATTGCTGTGCTGTCTTGTATATTTTAAACTATTTTAAAATAATCAGCAGTATTTTTAACTATTTAAGTGTATACATTATTAATCGATTAACAACATAATACCAACCATTTGTTGAACGATTTAGCGGAAGTTGGACCAACCAATAATTTTTCTCAAAATAATATTAAATAAAATCTCATTATCGTAATAAGGGTACAATATCAAAGAAATAATCAT
>JANQDE010000630.1:1942-35461 GCA_037157785.1 Cephalotes varians
GACCTGGTCCAGAACCAGCCCCTCTATCCTACTCCAATACCATTTCGTCTCCTAACGTAAATCATCGTACGAATTCAATTCCCTCTACCCGTTCATAACTTCCAGCTAGTTAACACTAACGTGCAAGATATTAACGATTCCTACATGGATACTGACTTCGACAACGAAATTCCAAGCCGCAAAAGGACTCTACCTCCTTCGACAACGGAAAAACATGGTAAAAACAAAAAGTCAGCTAACAATAATCATATAGATTCAAAGGACTCTTTGGTTAATTCGGGAAAAAAGGCTAAAATTTTATATTCGAATTCAGACTGCCCTCCGTACATCGTACACGTTTATTCTCACAGCGAAGATCTTCTGATAGGTCCGATGCACCCATTACTCATTAGTAGGACGCTCTCTCAAATAGCGTATTCAGAAATTAAAGAAATAAAGAAAATAGGTAGAGGAAAGATACTCGCGGAAATGATTTCTGCCAACGCAGCTAACAACCTAGTGCAAAATCATAAACTCGAAAAAGAAAACCTGCTCGCGTTTATTCTTACCTATCGCACAATCAGAACCGGCATTGACAAAGATATCCCTCAACCTTTTGACGAATCAGATTTGCTACAGTTCTTTGATTCACCTTTCAAAGTCATTGAAGTCAAGCGCTTGAACAGGCGTATGAAGATTAATGGTGAAACCAAATACATTTCTTCACGTACTACATGTTTAAAGTTTGCTGGCCAGGTTCTCCCTAAATATGTTTTCCTATGTCGCAATAGATACGAAGTTTATTCTTATATATCCAAAGTAAAAGTATGCTTTTCTTGCCATAGAATTGGACACATTAGCAAAAACTGTAGAGGCAAACCTAGATGTCTTTATTGCGGGGAAGATGCGCATGACTCTTCCTTCGCTTGTTCAAAGAAAAACGACAACCCTGTTTGTATCAACTGTCAAGGAGAACACCTTGCCAATTTTCGCGACTGCTCTCTAATCGTCAAACACAGAATTTGATTTTATCTCTTGCAGCTTCTGAAAACATTTCCTTAGTCGAAGCTAAACGCAAAATCCTGCAAAGTAATGTTATTCCTAGAGACATGATACACGACTATAACAACTTCCCTCTGCTTTACTCTAACAAATCTCTTAATAGCAGCAATCATAATACTTTCAATTCACAAAATTCACAAAATTATTCTCCTAATGTCTCTCAATATAACCGCTTTTCTATTTTAGATACTTTGGGTCACTCTGATGGCATGCTTGAGAACTCTTCTTCCTCTTCTATTTTACCATCTCATAGTTCTTCCAAAAGCAGCAGATTAACTTTTTCTCAAACAGTAACCCGACCTCGGAACAACGCTGTCTCGCGTCTCAATAAATCCCCACAAAAATCAGAAAAAAACAATATCAATAACAACTTTAATTCTCATAGGAAAATGCTGTATTCGCCAAATGGTCGCTCCCCTTATCCTACCGGTAATGAGATTGGCTACAACTCTGTTACAAAGGGGCACAGAATATAACGGCTCTCCCCATGCTAGCAACAACAGTCGAACTACAATCTCAACTACTATCTCAATCAACAACGTATGATAAGGAAAGTGATTATGCTGACTGAAAAATGTCGATGTTGCAATGCTCAATAATATATTCTTTTCGCTCTCCCAAAACATAGAAAGTATTTACAATATGGTYCGATCTATTTGTCTACCGCATAATGATGAATCATTTTCACACTCGCATTCTCTATCTCCCAATACTAGAAAAGAACAACAACAATAATTCCATTTTCATAATGAACATTTCAGATAACATTCGCTTGATTCAATGGAATTGCTACGGCATAAGGGGCAAACTCCCACAATTACAAATTGTCGCAAACGAAGTAGACATCATGTGTATCCAAGAATCGATGCAATGGACACACAACAACTTTTGGCTTAAAGGTTTCAAAATCGTCAGGAAAGATATCGCTTCATCCAATCAAAGGGGCATATGCACATAGTGAGAGAGAACCTTATTTTTTCTAATATCAACCTATCTGTCTTCAATCATCCTTCATGGGAAATCCAGGGTATCGTTCTCTCATTAATAGATGACTCGCTAATCGTTGTAAACATCTACCGGCATCCCAATCAAAACACCCCCCCTTTTCAATAATCAATCAGCTCTTCTCCGCTTTAGCTAATAATTACTGTAAATTTATCGTTGTCGGGGATCTCAACGCCCATCATTCTTGGTGGGGGTGCAGCTATGAAGATCATAACGGCAAAACGTTATCCCGCATCATCGATGCACACAGTCTGGTTATTCTCAACGACAGATCGTCTCCCACGCTTTTTCATCCTACCGCCAAACATTCAATTATATATAGATTTAGCGCTTTCATCTGAAAGTGCAGCCTTGCTCTGCCACTCTAACACAGGATTAGACACATTGGGTAGCGATCACTTTCCCATCTTCACTACAATTAATGGTAATTTTCGTTTTAAAAGCGTATTTTTATATACAGGTAAACTAAAAATCAATAACAATGATTTAAATACATTCTATCATACTCTATGTAACAGTTTAGAAAATCTTAAAAGCATTCTCTCGGAAAGTCCACTTCTTGCTTACACACATTTAGAATCGCATATAAGAAATCACTCTCTCTTCCCTCCAAACTCGCGTCTTCCCCGAAGCCGCGTTCTACGACAAAAACCTCTTCCCCCTCCCTGGTGGAACGAAAAATGTCAACTGGCTGTTAATGAACGTAAAGAGGCCATAAACAAATACCTGGCACACCCTTTTCCTGCTAACTTTATTGCATACAAAAAGATCAGATCAAGATGTTCGAAAGCTCTCAAGAAATAGAAAAGGTTGGGATGGAAAAAATATTGTTCACAATTTGATCATAAAACTCCCACTTCGGAAATCTGGCTTCTTATTAAAAATTTTAAAAAAAGGAAACTTGCCAAATCTACTTTCAGACTCGAGTTTACAGTCCAAACTCATCAATGATACCATTGCTAAACTATGCCCACCCTCGTGTCAACACCTTGTGTGGAGCTCGCTACAACTCATGAAGAGGAGAGATGATCGTTTGCTAAACATCAACTATGAACTTGAAAAACCATGCATTGAAATCGAATTAAATACTGCAATCGGAAGTATGAAGCTTGGATCGGCTCCTGGTATTGATCAAATCGATAATCACGTCATCTCCTCTCTACCTGACGAGTCGAACTCACCTCTTGAAAATCTATAATGACATCCTTTTCGAAGGTACTATTCCTGAGCAATGAAAACAATCTTTAATGGTACTAATTCTCAAACCAGAAGCAAACGGCTTCCGCCCCATTTCCTTGCTGTCATGCCTATTAAAAATTATGGAGAAAATGATATATAACCGTATACAGTGGCATATAGAATCCCAACATATTATCCCAGATTGTCAACTCGTCTTCAGACCGGACAGATCTTGTATTGATAGTTTAGTAATCTTGTCATCTGAAATACATAAAGGATTTATTAACAACTCCATAACGTTTGCAGCTTTTTTAGACATTAAAGGCGCCTTTGATAATGTCATTCCTAATATCTTGGTTCAGGAATTAGAGAACATTGGTATCTCAGCGAAGGTCAGAATGTTTATTTTTAACTTAATTTCAACCAGAGTACTTCACTTTGCAGTTGATGGAAACAAAACAGGTCCATTTTACTCGTACAAAAGGGTTCCTCAAGGTTCCACTCTTAGCCCTCTCCTTTTCGATATATATCTCAAAGATATTGATAAACATTTGCATCAAGACACCAAAATTCTACTCTACGCAGATGACATTACTATTTACTCGACTTCTAGTAAACCTTTAGAAGCCTTTCTATCAGTACAAACTTCCCTGAATCGAATATCTGATTTTTTAAAGGACTAGATAGGGGACTAGATCTCTCCCCGGAAAAGTCTCGCTGCATGCTATTTACAAGGAGCAGGACCATCCCTAACTTACCGCCTCTCAAAATCTACCGAATCTCCGGTATCAAGAGTTTCCTCAGTAAAGTTCCTAGGAATTACTTTAGATTCTAAGATGCTGGGCAAAGAACATCTTAAATGTCTCATACACAAAGGGTCTGCAATTGTAGACATCTTTACCTCCTTAGCCGGTACTTGGTGGAGCTCACACCCACACCTTCTCCTCAAGCTATACCGTATTTAGATAGACTATTCCATATTTAGAGGATCGATCGAATACTGTCACATATTTCGGTTTAATCTAAATAAGACCATTTTTGCTAAACTATAATAGAAAGACTTCAATATTGCGCGATTAGAGTGGCCCTGGGCTATCGGATGTCCACTCTCATTAACGTTATGCTTTTCGAAGTTAGAGAAATACCGCTTAAAATTAAATTTGTTACTTATATGCGTAAATTTATCACTAAAAGCTTAGCCAGAAAATTTAATCCTGTAATAGAAAGCCTAGAATCATTAAAAATAACTTCCACTAAGAGGAAAGCGCGTATCAGTCTTCTTCGATCACTTCCCATCTTTAAACAATACATTCTCATACATCATTATCATAATATTATTCACTGCACCCCATTTCTCCCCTATTTCTTTTTTGACTTTGAAACCGCATTAGCAAAAATTGTACCGTATGAACATGTTCCCGGTAAATGATGAACTCTCTACCGTAGCTGTTAATATTTTTAGAAAAATCAGCTCCCTACACTTCCAATGCAATAACTTTTTATACTGATGGTTCTAAGTCAAACAAAAACGCTCCTTCAGGTGCCAGCGTGTATTCTCCAGATATTAATCTAAGCATTATTCACAAACTATCCTCTGAATCCTCCGTTTTTTCTGCAGAAGCCTGGGCTATATACTTGGCGATTAACACAATTATAGATCTTAAATGTGACAAAGCCGTAATTTTTTCGGACTCTAAAAGTGTTCTAGATACGCTAACTTCTCCTTTATCTCATAATAAAAATTACTTGATTCATTACATTAAGAGAAGCTGGTTAAATTGTATTCATAATGACACCGAGCTTTACTTATTCTGGGTACCCTCCCATAAAGGAATTTATGGTAATGAAGTCGCAGACTCTCTTGCCAAAAAAGCTACAGTGACAGGCTACAAACCCAATTTCAAGATACCTTTCCCTGACTTATATGCTGAAATCAAAGAGTCTCTTGACAAATCATTCGAATTCTATTTAAATGACTCGGCTCGAACAAAGGGAACACTTCATGCCTCTCTTTTTATCAAAATTTAAATCCAAAACGTCCATGGTATTACGACAAACCTCTGAATAGAAAAGACATTGTACTTATTAATAGAATAAGAAGCAACCACTATAATCTCAATTATAGTTTATATCGCAAAAATATGGTGCCTTCTGCGGCTTGTCAATGTGGTGATCCAAGACAGGATATAAATCATATAATTTTTTATTGCCCTAATACTATTATGAAGTCAAGACACTTAAAAACCTATCTAAAAGAAAACTATCCAAATTATACCATTGATATTTTTTCTATTCTCAAGGATCCTGCTCCCAAACTTATAAGATTGCTATTATCCTATCTCAATTCCAACAATATTTCGATTTAAACCTCCCGCTTAAGATTTTCTTACTCCTTCCCCCCCCCCCTCCCGTGCGGCGCCTGCGCAAGCGGGCATCCGGGAGGACTCCAAATATAGAAGATAAACTCATGAAAGATATCTGCCCGCATATGATTGCGGAAATGAAAGCTCTACTTTCAATTCAATATGTAATATACTGAGGCAGCGACTATCTACACGTCTACCCTAAGAAGGTTGGAGGGGTCTTTGTTTTGTGCATGGCTGAATGGACTCCGAGAAGGGGACGACGCCATTACTGAGAAGAAGAAGAAGAAGATTTGCAAACAATGCAAATGAATATATTCGACGAATTTAAACTCGTCATTTAATATTCGTGTCAATTCGCTAGCGGAGCGATTTTTTTGACAAAATCAAAGGATGCGGATCACCGCGAATCGCGCATAGTCTGGCCGCACCAAAATGGAAAGCACCCACTGTTTACTCGTACGTCCATGCATAAATCAAATTTTCATATAAAAGATACGTTCCGATATTCACTGCGAGTACTCAAAAGCTATATGTTACGTGCATTATAGATATTCCATTTTGGTGCGGCCAGACTATGCGCGAATGAATATCGGAACGCAGTCAAAATAAGAAAATCACAAAAAACAAGTGATCTTCGCATAGATAAATTTAGCCTAAAAATTTTATATCAATGTAACTTTATTAATCATAACGCGATTTTAAAACATGCGTCCAGCAGTGAGTAACACTGGTACGTACTTCCATAATAATTTTTGCATCTTCTGAAAAATTTTTTCCATGCAGAAAAACATAATACTATTGATATCTAAAAATTATTTCTTGTTACAAAGCTATCTAGAAAGTAATATTTATAAGTTGCGATCGGAAGCTTCATTCGAGTACGCTATTATGCCATTCTATCTTTGAATATATTCCGTCTTACGCATGATGCGTCATTTATTCTTGTTGTTCATCGAATATTAAACAAGAATAAATGATATATCATGATCGAATATTAAACAAGAATAAATGATATATCATGCGTATCATGCATGAAACGAAATACATCTTTTATCGTTTATTAGATGAAAAACAAGGATAGAATGATATACACTCTCGGGTGAAATTTCTGAACGTAACCTAATTTTATTAAAACCGTAATTTACTTTATATATATTTTATACGTTTAATTTATATATTATGTATGTTGTATTTTATTTTGTATCTTATAGATAATTTATAAAAATATATGGAAATTTTCTACTTATAAGCTATTATTTTGTTTGTAAAAAAAGATTTTAAAAGTTGTTTGTAAAAAAGATTTTAAAAGATTTTTATGATGAGATTTTTATTGATCAATTGACAAATTATAATTAAATGTAAGAATTCCATTGCGACTAGATAGAATTTATTAATTATTGAATAAATATTTTGTCATTTAATATTTAATGGTCAGAGTGATTTAAATACTTCTTTTATTATAAAGAAATATAAAAATTTTATATATATTATAAAGATATATATGAAGATATAAAAAAGTACTTTTTATCATATAATGTTTTTACAAATATATAAAAATATATATTTTAAATGCGAGAAAAGAGGAGAGGGCAGTTAGATGGGAAAAAGTACAACAGAGATTCAAGGATCAAAGAGAACATGAAGCTGAAGAACATGCTCAAATGTTGAGAAGAGAGTATCTAATGCGTGAGATCGAGCTGGGTACTCTAAATACAAAGCGTTATCAGACATTATGGCGAGAAATGATGATGAGGATCAAAATGCCGCAGATCGCTGAAGACGTAGAGATTGCTTGGCGCAATTTTGATCGAGCACTCGATATCAAGGAATATAGGTCACCATATGTTACGTTAAATTAGCCAATTAGCAAATTAGTTTGTTTAGTGCATTTAAAAAGTTAATTGCAATCGATATGATTTGAATTATTAAAGAACATTTCAGTCCAAAATAAATTTTCCTTTAGAAGAATTTTTAGAATCCTTTAAAAGAACATAAATAAATAATAACTGATATGATAAAATCTTTGAAAAAAGAAAAAGATTTAATTTTAATTCTGATACGATTCTTTGACGAGAATTTGGATATATTTCTATAGGAATTTATATTTTCTGTTAAAAATATTTTTATTTGATCTACAGAATAAGTTTTTTAATGGACGAACTGGCTGAAGCTAAAGAACAATATCAAAGAAATACAAGATCACATATTGAAATTATAGATCGATTATTGAAATTGTATAGAGAGAGAATAAAACGCGAAGACAAAAATCATCAAAGGATTTTAAATGAAACACTCGTTCAGATGGACACAGACATTAACAAAATTTACTATCAGCAAAACGAAAATGAAATTTCATTACAATCAATCACTTATGGTGTTCAGCAACAATTAAAAGAGTTATCAAGCAATATCAAAAGCATCGCATTAAGTATACCACTATTAATCTTATAGTTATTTCAGATAGCAATGTGTCTGTATTGTTAGCATGTTGCTTGCAAATTAAGTACTGTTGTCAGAATTGTCTGAATCAAGTGAGTCTGCATTTACTGGTAAATTAATATTTTCATGATGATATTTAGATAACAACTTGTCAGCAACTTGCTAGCAATCACGTAGTAAGTGATTCAAACTATTCCCGGTAAAAAATTTTTATTAATAACTCAATATTTTTTTTACAGTCGGACAATAAACCAATCTGATATAGATCAGTTGCTTCTATTGAATTTGTTAATTAATATTATAGACAGGACAAAATTGTTCATTTACTTCTAATATTCTATTTACTATTTATATTATATATGCATTTATAGTGCCGCGAGACCAGAACGTGTATTTACACGCGAGCTCGCGAGTTGCGATCACCTGTGATTATTGAATCTCAATAACAACTGAATCGATCAAGTTCTGAATAGGCGTATCGAATTGCGTTCGAATTGTATAATACAAGTGTTTCTATCTTTCTTCTATGTCCTCTATGAGTGGAGGTATTACAATACAAAATTCGAAATCTTTAAATTTATCAAACAATTAAGAGACAGACCAAATTCGGTCATAGCTAGATTTTAGTGCTCAATTATACATATTTAAATATGTATTAAACATTATTTCTGTCATTTAAATGGCGTTACTTTCGGACATATAATGCAATCATAAATTGAAATAATAATTCAATAATCTTTTAATAAATTAATTACTTCTTAAATCAATGTTAACAATGCTAACATCTCAAAAAATTGTAAATAACTTATTGCGAAAAATATTACCTCAGCTAAGGTTTGAACCTGGGCCCTCCTGACTTTCCGGGACAGACATCTTTACCAATTCGATTACTGAGCGCGAAGTTTAAATGACTGAAATGATGTTTAACATATTTAAATAATTAATTGAACACCAAGATCTAGCCGTGACCAAATTAGGCCTGTCTCATAATTGTTTGATGTATTCAATATAACGATCGTGATTATTCTTTAAACTTACTTTTAAATTATATTTACAATATCGGAGTATTTATAAAAGTTTCATCCCATATTATCTCGACAATTAAATTTCACTTGCAGTTTGAAGAGAAAACTATTGTACCAAACCTAAATACATATATATTATAACATCTGAGCACTACAAAATGCATGATATCTTCACAAAACCTTAAAAAATTACCTTTTTAAAAAAAACTTTTTAAAAAAAAGTAAAAAAACGCGACAAGTTTACGCGTTCGTTGGAGGAAATATTATTGTTCTAACTCAAATGGTAGTAGCTTTAATAATAGTAACACAATTAAAAAATAAAACCAAGTGGTACATTTCTATTCTTTCAACCCAAATATCATCACAATATTGCATTGCTTTACTGAATTTACAAATATCTAATAATGAACCTAATAATATGTATGTATATCATTTGTATAAAAGATATGAAATCAATAAATGGCGCCAAGTTTCATCCTATTATCTCGACAGCTAAATACATAATTGCTATTAAAAAATAAAATTCAAGTGAAACGTAAAAATCCAAGTGATAGTATCTTTGTATTTATGGATCTTTTTATTTCAACCTCAATGCTTGTAGTTTTTAACAGTTCGAAGAGAAACTGTTGTACCAAACCCATACATATGTATATATTTCAAATATGTATATATATATATATATATATTTATATATATTTATATATATTTATATATATTTATATATATTTATATATATTTATATATATTTATATATTTCAATTGAATAAAAGATTTAATTACAAAGAATTAAAGAGGTAACAATACAAAATGAAAAAATTTAATTTAAATAAAAAAAATTATGTAAAAAAATTTGGCGCTGCAAGACTTAATAAGGTAAACAACAAGACAATTTATATAACAATGAATTTAATATAAACATTACATTGAATAAAAACAAAGTTTATGTATTAAATATTTAATACATAAACTTATGCATTAAATATCTTAAACCTATTTCGTATATTCGCTTTGATAATATACTACAATGCAAGAAATCGAAACTTACGTAATTCTAATCCACACATCCGTATCACTCACTTGGACAATATATACACGCTGATTATTACTGTTTTTACTGCTATTTTCTTTTTAAATCAAAATTCCTCGTTTTTATTTTAAAGTTTAACAGCGCCAAGTTTTTTTACATAAAAATTTTTTTTTACATAAAAATTTTACATAAAAATTTTTTTTCCACTTGGATTTTATTTTTTAATAGCAATTACATATTTAGCTGTCGAGATAATAAGATGAAACTTAGTGCCATTTATTGATTTCAAATCTTTTATACAAATTATATATTATTTGGACTAAGTAATATTATACAAATAGTAGATTAGATTTTTTTTTTAATTAAAGCTAATATTACTTGGGTTTGATACAACAGTTTTTTTTTTAACTATGTGTGGAATTTAATAACTGTCCAGATAATGAGATGAAACTTGGCGCTTTTTTTATTTCATATCTTTTGTACAAATAATATATATATTATTTGGGTTGAATAATAACCATGGGTTAGATAAATATTATTTGAATTGAGTTAAGTAACGCAATTTTATAAGATATTTTTTAAAAGAAATTAGAGCTACTATCACTTGGGTTAGAATAAATTAACTGTCGAAGTAATGGAATGAAACTTGGTAGAACTTTCGAGATAATGGAATTATAACTTGACGTCATTTATTTAATATCAAATCTTTTATACAAATGATATACGTACATATTATTAGGGTTCATTATTAGATATTTGTAAATTCAGTAAAGCAACGCAATATTGTGATTGGGTTGAAATAATAGAAATGTATCACTTAGTTTTATTTTTTAATTGTGTTATTATTATTAAAGTTATTATCATTTGGGTTAGAACAGCAATATTTTTCTTTTTACGCGATTTTTTATTATGCCGAATATATCTATCGTGTAAAGAGAAAATTGGATGTAAAATGCTATTCCTATAAAATATTATAAATATTGTAGAGTGCAAAAAAATACTATTTTATAAAGATAATTCTTGTAGAACAATCGCGTTAATGTATTTTTCTATAAGCAGTATTTTACTGAATTTTTGACATATAAATTTGACATATAAATAAAAATTATAAATAACGTTCCACTCTTGAAGTTCCACTTTTAGCGCATTAGGTTTTTCTAAAATGAACTTTCGCCTGGAGCCATATTCTACCACATTTTCTAATCTTTTTTTTCTAGATGTAAAGTTCAACAGACATATTGAAGTCATATTACGTAAGAGCACACACAGATGAAAAATTATATCAACATATGACCGTGTATGTCCACAATCTATTATATTTTCAAAGCATATGCTCGAAATGATCCCCTTCCATCCTCTCACAAAATAGAACTCTTTCCAAAATTGCGCTACTTTTTCTGCGTGTGCTCTTACGTAATATGATTTCAATATGTCTGTTTACACATTGTTGTACATATGGAAGTGAGAAATATGTTATTGTTTCATTATTACATAATAAAAATGAATTATTTTAAATGATATGCCAAATATTTGTAATTTGTACTCTTAAGAGGATGCTGGACTTGTCTGTATTACCAACCAAACGCATATTTCGTATTTCTCTATTTTCTTCGCTTTCTGTATACAGAATAAAAAATCCTTCTCTAGAATAAGAAAAAAAATGCAAACAAATATGGGTAAATAAAAAAACAATATGAAAAATTAAAAAAAATTTTTGAATTACAGTTTTCTGTTATCACCTAGATTAATTCATTGCAATGATATAAATGATTCCAAGTATATAACAAAATAAGAGCATTTGCCTATATTTTAATAATGCAGAAGAACATTATGAGACCTTGAATTTATGATTTTAAAGCTTACAAGAGAAATAAACAGAAGAATATATGATCAACTATATGATCATGAAAATTTGTGCGAATGTGTATGTGTGATGTCGGTATAGTAGAGCAATACAAAGCGTGTTGTCCTTGTCACTTTCATTATCGACAATGTGTCATTCTTGTCATTTCATTTTTAGTTCTGAATTAGATATGTCTGTATTATTGACATTGTTCAAGTTCGGCCGTCTGTCCAGCATCCTCTTAATATAATTTAATACATTTAATACAATAAAAATCTTTATATTTTTTTTCGTATTTATTTTTTCTATTGTTAAAAGATTAATACAATCCGAAAATCACAATAACGCAAATACATTGTATTCTATTTTTTCGAATGTAGTTTATCTTAGACGTTATTTAAATTAATTAAATTTAATTGAAAGATACATCTCAATTGGCACACAATCGTTTGTATGCCAATAATAATTAGGACATTCTTTACTTCTAGTCTTAATTCTGGAACTCTTCATTTATAAACCGTTGCTGGATCAGTTTTGGGAGATTACTTTTTGCAGCGTATATGTATATATATATATATATATATATACAGGGTGAGTTTTAGCAGATGTACCAACCTTTTACCATTGGAGACTTATCGACCATAACTTACCGACTGCATCTCAAAAGATTCGCACGGCCCATAGGTGACAGTTCCTTAGATCGGCTGCAATGTACAGGCAAGGTAAGAAGTATTTAAATATTTCATATATTAAGAGTAATGATGTTTGTAATATTAATAAATCTTATTTATATTTTCCTCAATAATGTAAAACATTAACATACAGTTAAAATATNTATTTCAAATGATATGTCAAATATTTGTAATTTGTACTCTTAATATAATATTTAATACAACAAAAATCTTTGTAATATTTTTTTTCGTATTTATTTTTTCTATTGTTAAAAATTACTACAATCCGCAAGTCACAATGATACAAATCGGAAAACTGTGTTCTGTGGATATATTTGAATATGATATTGTAAGATATTAATAGAACATTTTATGACATCTTACGAAATTTTACGATATCCTATGATGTTTTTTGGGATATCCCAGATGCTGCTCACTGGAATATCTGTGAAATCGCCTTTGTCAATCTGGGATAATTTGAGGTATCCTCAGGATAAAGTGTGCTGTGTGGGTATAAATATATAATATCAATATATATTGATTTTTAAGAAGTTCGTTTAAACCAATTTATTCTATAATATTTTCACTATACATTTCACAAATAATTATGTGTACATCAGTAACATTTTTCTTTTGATGAAAAACGAAAAGCAGTGGTAAATACCACACAGCACACTTTATCCCATGGATGTCTAACGGATATCATTTTGGGATATCGCAATAACCATTAGATATCCTGAATAGTCTCAGTTATCCAACGAATATTCAGAGGATGTACAAGTGTCCACATGTGTGAGATCCTACGGACGAAATGGAAATATTTTAAAATACCATGTGGAAGTGAGAAATATGTTATTGTTCCATTATTACATAATGAAAATGAATTATTTTAAATGATATGCCAAACATTTGTAATTTGTACTCTTAATATAACATTTAATACAATAAAAATTTTTTTCGTATTTATTTTTTTTATTGTTAAAAATTAATACAATCCGCAAATCACAATGACACAAATACATTACATTCTATTTTTTCGAATGTAGTTTATCTTAGACGTCACTTAAGTTAATTAAATTTATTTGTAAGATACATTTCAATTGGCACACAATCGTTTGTATGCCAATAATAATTATGACATTCTTTATTTCTTTATTTAGTCTTAATTCTGGCACTCTTCATTTGCAAACCTTTGCTATATCAGTTTTGGGAGACTACTTTTTGCAGCGTATAATATACATATCCTTTGTTGCTAATAGATTAAAGAATTTATAAAATTTATAAAATAAAATTTCCAGTTAATAATAAAATATATTTTCCAATTTTTGCATTTTTTATTTATATATTATATAATAATATAATTGATCATGAAATAATTAATATTTATGATATATAACGTTACGTGTGAGAAATAAGCTGCCGATATTGTAAAATATATCATTACTTGGTACTATGCAAAGCTAAAAGATATATGATAGAATCCCATACAACAGTTCTCTAATGTCGGTATCAGATTAGAGATTGAGATTAAGATTAGATTGGATTTTGACCAATTAAAACAATGTTCACTAAACTTGAGATTGATTTTCTTTCTTCTGATTGATTAAATTCTAATCTAATTTCAATCTCAACATTTAGGGCCAATAGATTAACCGACGATTAATTCCAATGGAATTATCCGTCGCGATTATATTAATCGCATTTGTCTTTGACCAGAATGAACCAATCACGGTTGACACTTTAACTTGGTTAGCTTAACCGACGTTGGTGAAATTGGCCCTTAATCTGAAGGTTTAACTCTTTGCAGCACGAATTTTTCTAGCCATTGAATTGTCATAAAAATGGTACATAGGAATTTTTGAGGTCGTTGAATGCGAACCCGTTGTCAGATTCCCAAAATTCAAAATGGCAGATCCAATATGGCAGATAAAAATTTTGAAAAATTAACAATTTTTATGAAAATTGGTATATAGGGGTTTCTGAGATCGCTGATTACGAATCCATCGTCAGATTCCCAAAATTCAAAATGGCGAATCCAATATGGCAGACCACTTGACGAGAAATTGAGATTACAAAAAATACAGCCGTATTCTACGTAAAATTTGAAATAAAAAAGATCTTTGGAGATTTAAAAATGCCTCCTTTTCATGTAAAAGAAATCATGAATTTTATATATCTTTGAATATTCATAATTTTTTTCATCGAAAACGATGCCATTCTACGAAAAATCGCTCAATAGCTTTTTTATTCTAAATTTTATGTAGAATACAACTGAATTTTTTTATCCTCAAATTCTGAAATTTTTGTCAACTGATCATTGGATCTGCCATTTTGAATTTCGTAAATCTGACAATCCAAGATCTCCTTTTCCATACTTTCAAGTCAATTGCAATCGTTTTGTGGTCATAAAATCGGTCATTTGGAATGTATGGCAGCCATATTATGTCCGCCATTTTGAATTTTGCAAATCTAACAACGGATTCGTAATCAGCGACCTTCAAAACCTCTATGTACCTATTTTCATAAGAATTGTAGATTTTCCAGAATTTTCGTCCGCCATATTGGATCCGCCATTTTGAATTTTGAAAATCTGACACCGGATTCATAATCAGCAACCTCGAAAACTCCTATATACCCATTTCCATAAGAAACTAGCAAATCTTTGTTCTTGTCATGAATTTAATGTAAAAAAAATCATTTTTTATTGATTATTTAGTATAAACAATAATTATCCCAAGATTCTGTAACTAAGTATAATTTGTTTTAAACTATTCGGATCTTAGGAGACTAGAATAGAAAAAACTGCTACAAAATTGATCATGTATTGCTCATAAAACATTTGTGGGTCTTGGATGACTGCCTGTGCCGCAAAGAGTTAAGAGATGTTCTAAAGATGTCTTGAGTACGTTCTCAGGATGTCTCTTGGAGAACTGTTCTGTGGATGTATTTGAATATGATAGGATATCATAAGATATTAATAGGACATTTTGTGACATCTTATGAAATTTTACGATATCTTTTTGGAACATCCCGAAATGCTGCTCACTGGAATATCTGTAGGATCGCCTTTATCAATCTGAGACAATTTGAGGTATCCTCAAGATAAAGTGTGCTGTGTGGGTAACGCGATTGTTTTACAAGAATTATATTTATAAAGTATTATTTATAAAATAGTATTTTTTTGCACTCTACAACATTTATAGCATTCTATAAGAATAGCATTTTACATCCAATTTTCTTTTTACGCGATAGATATATTCGACATAATAAGAAATCGCGTAAAAAGAATTAGTTTGCTGCGAAATATACCAACTTTTCACCAGAAATATATTGTAATTATTTACTCTACTATCATACGCACTAATAACCGCGGTTGCTCCCATCGGCAGTTTCCCTTATTATTTGAATTAAAAAGAATTACGTTTTTAATTTAAAGAAAATGCGTAAAGAAAGTTGCATAAAAATAAAAATGCGCAAAAATAAACCGCGTTTAAGAAAATAATTAAATATATAAGAATTAAATATATAAGGAAATTAAATATATTAGGATTAAATATATTAATTAAGCATGCATAGCTTCTATAAAATGACATATGTCATTCAATTCATACTTTAGAACTTGACTGTACATCACACTCGGGCATTCGATATGCACGGTCGAGCCAAGCAGTTGTCATCTATAGAACATTTAGTGGATTACAATTGTAGTCAGTAACTTATCTTTCGTGGTAAACGTTGGTATATAACCATTATGATTCATCCTGTACATATTTATATATATTCTTACATAAAAAATGTTTTACCGGATGTTTCATGAAGTTCTGCAATGCTGAGGCAACACTTTTTAGAATATGCTCAGTAAACATTGATCGTGAAATACATCTTCGTGTAGAGAGTTTGTTCAGACTTTTCAAACATTTAGCAAACGGCTTCCATATATAAACATCTTCTAAACGCTGCGGCGTTGTACTTTTCGCTCTGATAGTTTCCAAACTTTCAACGAGTTGCAAAAAATACTCACAAAACTTCTCATTTTCGTCAGGGTATATTCATATATATTTTTTGTTTTGTACAATTACTATTTGGTAGAAGAAAAATAATAATATAATAATGAGAACACAAAAAATAATTAAAAGGATAATTTTCGCATTCTTTTACAAAAAGTCAAATTAAAAAAAACTAAGAAAAAATTGCTCATATATAATTACATATAATCATCTATATAATTATATAAGAGTCATTTTTTCTTATTTCTTCAAACTTGACTTTTTGTAAAAGAAAACAATGCAAAAATTATCTTTTTAATTATTTTTTTATGTTTCTGTGTATTCTCTTATGTGTATTCTCATTATTATTATTATTATTATTATTTTTGTATCACACTATAATTTTACAATAATTTAAAAGAAAGAAGGATATGTGGACATATTTTGTACATAATTACATATCGTCGATTTACATATCATATCAATTGAAGAAAATTATGAACTTATATCTTTGGATTTGTCTCGTTATTTACGAATATACCTTGGAATCTGGCACTGGAAAATGTTTCGAACAGATGGGACAAGATAAGTAAAAGCACAAATATACCCAAGAATGAAATTTTTAAGGCACTAAAACTAATATTGGAGTCAACTTATTTTAAATTCAACGAAATAATTTATAAACAAAAATTCGGTACTCCAATGGGTTCTCCTTTGTCACCCATTATTGCGGAAATAGTTCTACAAGATCTTGAGAAGAAGGTTCTCGGACTGTTGTCAATCGGAATTCCATTTTATCATAGATATGTCGATGACGTAGCGTTGGCGGCTCCCAGACATAAAATCAATGAATTTTTTAATACATTCAATTCATTACACCCCAGGTTGCATTTCACGTTAGAAATAGGAGGTAATAAATTGAATTTTCTGGATGTGACGTTAATAAATAATAAAGGGAAATTTGATTGGTATAAAAAGCCAACATTCTCAGGAAGAATACTTAATTTCTTATCCCATCACCCCACTTCTCAAAAAAGAGGAGTGATCATTAACATGATAGATAAAATCTTTTTATCGTCACATCCAAAATTCCATGAAAAAAATTTAAACTTTATCATTGAGACGTTCATAAATAATAATTATCCTCTACAATTTATATTTAACACAATACAGACAAGATTAAAATCACTTTTTAACAAAAGAACTAAAAAACAAGTTACTGACATTCCCGAGGAAGAAAGGATTAATGGCTGGTTTTTGATACCATATATTCAAAAAGTCACAGATAAATTTAAAAATATCGCTAGCAGTATAAAAGCTAAATTAGCCTTTTTCAGTCTCAATAAATTGGGGAGGATAATTAAAGCGCAAAAAAACACCTTATCGCCAGGTTTTAATAAAAACATAGTTTACAAGTTGTCTTGTAAAGATTGTGATGCTACATATGTCGGACAAACAAAAAGAAAACTCAACACAAGAATATCAGAACATAGAAGAGACATTAATAAGAAAACTGGCAAGCATTCTGTAATAACGGAACACAGGATAAACAACAATCATGAATTTAATTGGGACGATCCAGAAATACTCGAAAAAAAATACTATTACAGAAGATTGATATCGGAAATGATAAACATCAAGTCACAAAAAAATGCGTTGAATATGCAATTCGACACCGAATTCTTACAACAGATATATGTCAAAATATTGAATAAAATCTGAGAACTGTAGCATTGTAATTTTATTGTTAAATTTTATGATTATTTTATAAACCGACCCTATTTTCACCGTTTTATGTTACCATTTCACGCTTTGTATGTCTATCACAAGTCTATCACAATCACTTAACAATCGAAATTGCTGCGCCGCGCGTTCTGCCGTGCGGTGTGACATTCAGATGTATTTTTGATGTTTGACATTATTAACGTAAACCCATTTGAATATCGAACGTTGACAAGAATGTACTTTCATACACTGAGGATTAAAGAAAAACCGAAACGTCTGTAAATATAGATAATAAATTACATTAATTGATTACGCTCTGTTAACTGCGGCATTGCTCTTATTAACCCTTCTAAGATTATTGTTAATAATTACATATGTTTATATATATTTATATATATTCTTATATGAAAAATTTTTTACCGGGTTGCCATTATGCTATTATAATAATTTATGAAATCACACAAAGCTGTTATATTGTCAATAATGTAACTTTGATGTTGCTATCTTGCTGTTAAACTGTTGGCAATCACATCGTTATTTGCATGTGCAACGATATACTTGAAGACAAATATGCAGCAAGTTGTCAGCATTATAAGCAATCACCAATTTATGTGATTTTACTTAGATACACTGATTATCTAGTATATTATCAAAATTTCGCTTCCAATTTTATATAATAATTATACTCGTAAATAATTTGAGGGAATGTGAATCTTAATTTATACTAAAATATAACATACTAATGACAATAGGTAATTTATAACGAAGGACATAAATAAAAGATACAACGTTTTAATATTTTTTACTAAAGTAAAACTTAACACTAAAGTATATGAACCAAATTTTTAATTCAATTAATTAATCTTTGGTTGATATTAAAACAAATTAATATCTTGGAAGGCAAGATTGATGCATTCGTGGACGACAGTAAGGATATCCGCAGAATTTCTGCGACACAACTTGAAAATCAATTACAAAGTTCCTGGATAAATCTTCGACAAATTCTGTCGGATTATCAAGATAGTAAAGAACATTTATTATTCTAACAATGTACATTTTAATGCCTTTGTATATCTGAATTTTTTTTTTAATATTTTATAATGCATTAAATATTTTCGAATAAAATACTAAATAAAATCATTAATTATAAAATAAAAATATTTACATATATTTATATATTTTATTAATACTATTATATAAATATATAATTTATATATTTTTTAATATTTTGTTGAAAAACATTTAAATAAAATTTAGTGCTATTAGAAACATAATTTTAATCACATGGATGATTTTTTGATAACTTTTTTAAAATGGAATTCAAATTGTAAATATGCAATTGCACATCTTTCAAATGCGAATTAATTTTATGTTAAGGTTCAATAGAAAATATCCAACATGCAAGCTGAGTCTGATTATGACATTATTCTAGAAACGAAGAATTGCAGAAAATATTACGAAGCACTTAAAGACAAGGATAAGAAGGATCAGCAAGTAATAGCGCAGCAATTATTACGTACAGCAAACCTTTTCGAAGAAATAGAAAAGTTTCGAAGTAAAATAACGACATATGACTTCATGGCCAAGAAGGAAATTTCCGAAATTTTGATGGAACATGACTTTTTTCAGAAAGCTTCCTGGACTGTGAAAAATCGTCTCCTCTCAGGTGAGTGGATTGTCATTTTGTTAGACTTTTAATTTAATCTTCCACATTGACAATTTGTAAGATTTATATCTTGTAACTTTTTAATTGCTTGAAAAAATATACAAAAAAAACAATGATACTGTTATATTTCATTTTATATTCTATTCACTATTTGTTAAATCGAAATATTATAATTCACGATAATTGATAAACAATTTTTAACAATTCCATATTGAGATATGTAAAATAATTTCAGAACAGACGAAAGATAAGAATCAATTGAAGATGTTATTGATCAAATATAACAAGGCGATAAAATATTTAGAACATCTTGTAATTAAAGGCAAACGATTGCTCACGCTAATGCAAATCTGTCGTAAGTATGAAATGCAAAACGAGAAAGTAATTCCATTTGTTAGGGAATCTGAAAGTTCACAGATTCTCTCATTGCATCAAATCTTTGCTTTATCAGATTGGGATGTGTCCCGCCAGGTATATACGTAATATATATATATATATAATAGAATTATTGAATTTTTAAAAAAGAACATTTCTATGATAGATTACAGAAGATTTTCAAGATCTGACAAATTTTTGGCGAAGATTTGGTACTGTGCAAATAATTACTATGCAATTACGATTGGAGAGGGATAAATTAAAGGCTGAGACGAGTCACTTACGCAAATGTGTTAATTCTTACATGATGCAAAAGCAGTAAGAGAAAAGAATGAAAAAAAAGACATAATAATTCCCGCCCGTGACAAATGAATTATGCTACAATCCATTTTAATATATTGATATTTATAAACTACATTACTACGTAAGATAATCAACGATTATTAATAATTTTTATTATATTTGAAATTTTACATAATCCTGAAAAGTAACATCATTATTTGTTCTAAGTATAAGTGCGAACTTTAACGTTTATTTTATTTGCTTTTGTGGGAATTTTATATATATATATATATATATAAAATGTTTCATTACTATTTATATAAAATGTAACACTATACAAATAAAGATAATTTAATCAATAGTAGTATCAAATTTTATAGTTCTAGATGTGATTACATCTGGGATTACAATTTTAATTTATTAATACTATCTATGTAATCTATTAGTGCTGATATAAAACATAAACTGTGTTTAATTATTATTAAATCCAAATCATAGAAATCTATGCATAACGAAATGAAGCATATAATAAACAAAGTAAATAATATAAATGTTTTGATGATTTATATACATTTGTGATAAGTAAAAAAACAGCGCAACACAATAGATCTGTTTGCATTGCTTGCATTTTTTATACTTCATTTTCATTCTTTCCAATGTCCGAATATACGAGTATATTTATCTCGTTTTAAATGCAAAAATTTTTCAAGTAATACGAACAGATCTAATGTTTCTATCACATTAACGAGTTGATTGTAGCCACTTAGAACTTATCGATGGCAGTCTTATATTTATTATGCACTTTGAACTGCAACTGTGAATCACAGTTTTTATACAATAGAATATAAATTAACGTGATGATTTGTGCCTATGTGCTATCTGAGATAGCATCTTGTTACCAGCGAGAAACGTAACAACACCAAAACTAAGAAGATATCGCAGCGTGACGAACATATTAAGCTTCAACCAGAAAATACCAAACAACACGAAGATACCTAAAAATAAAATAATCATAGTTATTTATATTGCATTATTAAAACAACTTGTCAATGTGATGGATATAATTAATTTTTGTAGTGAATTATGGCTACAAATGTGACGAAGAATATAATCACATTTGAGAAAAATATCACAACATACTATGCGCCCGATGAAAACAGATAGACTATATAACATCATCTGTCAAGCAATATCGGGCATAATATGTATTTTTTTATTATGTTAGTAAGATATGACCGTCGGTTATGGTTGCTAGAAGAGTTATTTTCTACAAGCTGGATCCTCGCCATGCGCTGCTCACATATAGGTCCATATTTGTCATTCTATTTTTGTTTTTTGTTTAATGAATAAAGATGACAAAAATACGCGTTAACATCTTTAGAAGCGCGTTCTGAATACGGGCTATAATCGCTACTTGTAGAAAACAACTTCTTACACTCCTAGCCATGACTATTGGTCATCTATCTTGTCGCGTGCTTGCATTTGTCGATAGGCTGGACAATATGCATTCATTCGATGATCTTTAGCAATTAATATCTCGTTAACTATTGTAAAAAATGCAAAATGGTATTTTCGATTCAACTTAGTCCTTTTTACCTAGAGATCCTCTAATAAGAGACGGACATCAGGCGGATTTGCCACTTTTTGGCAAGATCCTACAAATGAGAGACAAATATAGGCTATCTTATTCTTTCAATCACACTAATGTGTGTTCATATATATGCGTTTCAATTCATGTCGATGTTGAGCAGTGTAAAGTAACAGAGTTTTAGAAAAATGGATGAATGCTCAGTAGGATTCTATAGTAACTCGTCAACAAAAGGATATGTAATGAAAGTATTTCCTATAAATTCTCGTAAAAAACATTGTACTTTATGTATTAAAAATGTTGGCTATAAAAATTGAACGCGTGGAAAGCATGTCTTTGTGAAATTAACTAGCATGTTTTATTTAACAAAATTAAGATTATATTATCCTTAATTAAAATAATGAAAATCTTGTCTTTTATCTTTTATTTCTATATCTTTATTGAAACTTATTTTTATCTTATTGTACATCACCTTTCTCTCTTTCCTAATTTTATTTTTATTATTATAATTTGCATATTTGAAGTACTAAAAGTTACTATAATAATTTTGATTTTTATATAAATAATTATATAACGATGAGATAATGAATAATTGAAATTTTAATATAGGCGGGAATAATCAAAAAATGGCGGACTGATTAAAAATAACCCTCTGATGTCTCCTTATTAGAGAATCTCTAGTTCTGTATGAGCGCTTTGTCATTCATTACGAGATATTGCACACGCGCACACGGAGTATCCCAAAGTTGGGACAACGCTCGTGTGCAGGTAAAGCGGACTAAACTGAATCGAAAAAAAATTTTTTACCATTTTACAATTATTTAACACATTATTAATTATTAAAAATTGCCATATTAGCCCTGTGATCTAATGCGTGGCGAGATGCGCCTAGTGATCGAAGTTGATAGGTACATGGGAAGTTGTTTTCTACTGGCAACTGGCACTGAATTCTGCCACTCGCTGCTCGCGTATAGCCATTGCTGCTTGTAATAAACAACTCCCCACGCCTAGTCATCATGATCGTTGTGTGATCGTATACCAGGCTAATATGGCAATTTTTAATAATATTACTATTGCAAAAATTGTAAATAATAGAGAACTTTTCCATTCAGTTTAGTCCGCTCTACCTGCACACGAGCGTTGTCCCAACTATTCTAAGACATTTTGTATAATGCTTTTCATTTAGTGACACAAGTCGACACAAACGTTCTATCTTTCTTGGAATTCAATAACAAAGACAGAATACTTGTATTAACTTGCATCATCAAATGGAAAGCATCCTACATGTATATATTAGAATGCTATTTTGATGAAACAAATTTCTATTGTAATCTCATTTTTTTTCAAAAAATATGCATTGCATAGAAATCTACAATCTAATTATATATTAAGTCCACTCTCTCTCTCTCTCTCTATCAGTGAATTGATATTTACCTCCTAATCCAAGATGGAATGTAATCGCACTGAGAGACAAGGGGAAGTTCGAGATATTGACACCAAGCCGAGCCCATAAAATCAACAAGAGTAAAACCGGTGCCAAGCATAATCCTGTGAATAAATTTGACACAAATGCTGGAGGTCTGCGTTCAGGCTCACGAAACATGTGCTGAAATTTGAATAACAAGAGTAAATTTTTAAAGATACTTCGACAACAACTTTAATTTTTCAGACAGATAATGTTCGTCAAAGCAAATAAAATTATTGCGTAAATTACTTTTACGAATACATTATACTAACTTTGACATAATTCTTTGCCAATGTTTTGGAGGTGACAAAATTACTTAAAAAATTTCTGCCACTAACGAGCATTGGCACACAGGTGTAACAAAAATTTAAAAAAATTACCTTTATTTCCGGTTTGGTTATATACACATTCGGTTTTTGCTTGTAAGATATATTCTTATCGGAACCTTCCATAGAAATCGGCTCGGGAAATTTCAGAATTACCGTGCCAATATTGAACCGGAACGGATTGCTGATCACAGCATCACCAACAATTAATTCCATGTTATATTCTCCACTTTGGTGACCGAAATTTGCAGCTGCTGTTCCAACCGGCTAAAATATTTGCAAAATTATATATTGAAAGAATATAATACTTTCGTTATACAAAAATCTTTGTTTTTTATGAAAATTTTTATGAAGAGAAATATATACACTTAAGAAGTAATATATAGCGTAAAATTACCATATCAAATTTATAAACATGAGCGGCATCAGGCTCAGCAACGAAAAAAATTTCATGACCTCCCTTGTTATTGCTAGATGTGGAAACCGATATAAGACGCACAAAGGCTTGATGGACGCGCATCGGTTTCTTATTGGCGGAATCACGCAACAAAAATCGCATGACTAATTTTTGCTGAGAATCAGCTTCTATTTTATGTTCGAGCTTGCTTGAAGGAGATTCTGTATTTATTCTAGAAATTAAAAAATAAAATATATCTTGTAAAAAATAAATTTAGTATATAAAATTATTGGAAGAAATTTATTATTGAAATATATATTTAATATATATTAGTATACAGGGTGAATTTTAATGCACAAAGGTTTTATCATAGGAGATGAGTTATTGACTACAACTATAAGTCACTAAACGATCCATAGACAGCTGTTTGGATCGATCGTGCGTACCAAAGATTCGAGTGTGACGTAAGGCAAATTCAAAATTTTGAATCAAATATTATTTTATAGAAGCTATGCGTACTTAGCTAATATATTAAACTCTTTTCTTACACAGTGAGATGTTTATTTTCGGGTGTTTTTCTATTTATGCGATTCCTTTATGCATTTTTTAAAAATAACGTGATTCTTTCTATGCGATTTCTTATTATGCCGTAATGTTATATTCACCGCGTAAAAAGAGAGTTGGGTATTTACTAAAGCGGTAAAATTCTTAGAAAATTCCTAGAAAATTGAAAGTATTATACAATACAAAAATACTATTTTGTAAATATCATTTATAAATAATATTTTAAAAATGATATTTTATAAATAATATTCTATAAATAATATTTTATAAATACATTTTTTATATACTTTTAGAACAATTTCGTAATTCCATTTTTCTATAAAAAGCGATATTTTGCTGAATATTTTTGACATAATAAAAATAATAAAAAATTAAAAATAATAAGAGTGGACTTCCACACTATCCTTGAGGTTTCATTCTTGGCGCATTATGTTTTTTAAAGAGGAGCTTCACCTGGAGCCATATTGTACCATATTTTATGACTTATTTTTTTGATATGTAAGGCTCAAACAAATATATTGAAGTCATATTGTGTAAAAGCACACGCAGATGAAAAATTACATCACATATGCGCAAAAATGTCTACAATATATCTATTATATTTTTATAGCATGTGCTCGAAGTGACCTCCTTCCATCCTTTCACAAAATAAAGCTCTTTTCAAAATTGCGCTACGTACTCGGCGCAAGACCTGCGGACTTATTGTATAGCAAGCTCGTACAATTCTGTCTTTTAGATCTTCAACGCTAACAGGTCGCGTTGCGTAAACCTGCTGCTTAAAATGACTCCACAGAAAGAAATCTAGTGGTGTAAGCTCAAACATTCACTGACCACTTGACTTGAGAATGCGCTTGCTGCATCCAGTGAAGATTCTTGGTGGCCCCGTAATGCAAGTTAGGCGGTTGATGTTGCCATTATTGTGGAAAATACATTTGTCCGAAAACAAAATGTGTTTGGAAAAATAATAATTTTCCTCATCACATTTACATTAAGAAATTACCGACAATATCTCAATTTGCGAGCTTCATTACTAATATGCAACTCTTGAGTCAAGGTTACTTTGTAGGGATGGAAGTGAACCGATTTTAAAACTTTACATATCGTAACCTGACTAACTCCTTGATACCGCACCACGGTTTGTGTACTGATGTTTGGCTCGTTTGTAACCATTTTTTGTATTTATACGGTATTTATTCGCCCTATACCACGTATGGAAGTAATGACAAAAAAAATTTAAAACTGTATTTTTATAAATAAATATGTACCTGCAGGCTTAGATCTAAACTGACCATTTTTCCACAGCCCCGAGTTCAACCTCATAAAAAAATTTGTAATATGACTGTTCTCGCTCTGGGTATCTATGAGCATAAGTTCTCGCAGTTTCTCGCGGTCGTCGGCCGCACTCTTCATAAATTAAAATCATGTCGCACATTTCATTATTTATAAAATTCATGTTTATCACATGTTTTCTTATGTTTTACGAAACACAAGGGATCGAAACGAGACAGCGACTGAATAATTTGCTAGGAAATGATAGAAACAATTAAAAAAAACAGAAGAAATAATAAAAGAAATAATTGCATATCAACTCCAAAGCAAAAAATTCTCTTTTATTTCCGCGGGAGATTTCGAAAGATTATGTTTTAAAATACCCAGAGCAGAAATAGTCAAATCACAAATTTTCTACGAGGTTACAGTTTGCTGCGAAAAAATGGTCAATTTCTCTCAAATGTTCAAATACATATTCATATAATTTTATGATAATACGATTTTAAATATTGTCCTTTTATCATTATTTTCATTTTTTTTCGTACGACCACAAAAAGATGACCACAAAAATAGGCAAAAATAGAAGAAATAATTACAGACAACCCAATAGCCCACAGATCATCGTGCCGTATTAAGAACTAAGTTAGAAAATGATGTGTAATTGAAATCGATTCATTTTCATTCCTGTGAAATCATTTTAAGTAGTAGAATGCAATGTGATCTGTTAGCGTTAAAGATCTTAAAAATTGAATTGTACGAGCTTGCCGTACAATAAATTCACAAGTCTTGCGCCGAGTACATAGCGCAATTTTGAAAATGACTTTATTTTGTAAGAGGATGGAAGGAGATCACTTCGAGCACATGCTATAAAAATGTAATAGATATATTGTAGACATTTTTGCGCACGGTCACATGTAATTTTTCTGCGTGTGCTTTTATACAATATGACTTCAATATATCTGTTTGAGCCTTACTGAAAAAATAGGTCATAAAATGTGATACAATATGGTTCCAGGCGGAGGTCCATTTTAAAAAACATAACGCTCCAAAAGTGGAACCTCAAGGATGATGTGGAAGTCCACTGTTATTATTTTTAATTTTTTATTATTTTTTATTATGCCAAAAATATTCAGCAATAACGCTTTTTATAGAAAAATAGGATTACGAAATTGTTCTAAAAGTATATAAAAAATGTATTTATAAAATATTATTTATAGAATATTATTTATAGAATATTATTTATAAAATATCATTTTTAAAATATTATTTATAAATGATATTTATAAAATAGTATTTTTGTATTGTATAGTACTTCCAATTTTCTATCAGAATTTTACCGGTTTAGTAAATACCCAACTCTCTTTCTACGCGATAAATGTAACATTCAGCATAATAAGAAATCAAGTAGAAAGAATCGCGTTATTTTTAAAAAATGCATAAGGGAATCACATAAATAAAAAAACGCCCGAAAATAAACATCTCACTGTGTAAGAAGAGAGTTTAATATATTAGCTAAGTACGCATAGCTTCTATAAAATAATATTTGATTCAAAATTTTGAACTTGCCTTACGTCACACTAGAACCTTTGGTACGCACGGTCGATCCAAACAGTTGTCTATGGACCATTTAGTGACTTATAGTTGCAGTCGATAACTCATCTCCTATGGTAAAACGTTGGTCCATCCATTAAAATTCATCCTGTAAAATATCATAAATTATGGTAATACCTCGTAAGTTTTGGTTGAGTGGTTTGATCGGCATCACCAGTACCAATCTCTAAATAATCCAATATTGCTTCAGATAAGACCTTCACTGTAATCGTATTCGTGACTGAAGCCGCAGTTACTGATATCTTATAAAAACCGCGATCAGGTTTTACATTCATAAGATTCATCGTAAACAGAGTCCTATGTACAAATGCAGTATGTTATTTCACATTGAAATATGTTATTAATATTAGTTTTAATTAGATAAATCTCAAATATAATACACAGTTAATTGTAGAGTTAAATCTCATTAACTACCCAGCAAACGAAAATGGATTGAAATGAAAATTTTAATCCATTTTAATTCATTTAAACAATATATAAATTGGAAAAATAGCATTTATATCATTTCAATGATGTCATGGATTAAAATTGTATGAGTAACTTTTTTTGGATCTAAAAAATAGAAATCATCTTGTTTTAATCTCGCGTGATAAATTAAAATGAATTAATGGTCTGCATTTTTTTTTTTAAATTGAAAAGAATAAGAATTGCTTTGTTTTTATCCCTTCATATGGATTAAAATGGATTTAAGAAGATTCGGAAACTTTAATTGGATAGAAATGGATTCAAAAGATCAGAATCTGGATTTGAACAAAACGTATCTATTTCTGTCCATTTTCGTTTCCTAGATAAGGATCGATGAAAGAACTTTATTAAAACTTTTAAATAATTAAATTTTGACCAACATATATAATAAAGGTAGTAAAAGTATTATAAGTTGAATTTCTTAACCTTAATTATATTTAAAAAAAAAGGTTAAAGGGATTATTCAACAATTATTGCTATGCCCCAAGGTATAGCTGATATCAGCATGGCAAAGCTAATCCAGTAAAGTATTGGGGGATTATATTTATTATAATAATAGACATTATAATAACACTCACTTATCCGTTGTAGATGGCTGCAAATTCTCATTGCTGAGAATAACGACGTCGTCTCCTACTCGTGTAGCCGAATTTGCAACGACTTTGGGTACGGTTGGCAATGCTTGACCAAGAATATCACAAACTTTAACCGTAACTAACGGTTGCTTATTAGATATAATGATTCCTCCATCGGCTAAAGTTATACAAATTGGCTTTTCAGAACTATCGACTGCTAAAGTAGTTAAAGCAGATAATAAATTTGTAACCCCTTTTGTCGTTTGCACAGAACGTCGTGAGAGAAGATAATTCCCTAATTTGACAATCTGTTGAAAGTTCAATGGCGGCTTTTTCTTCAACGAAGTTGATAATTTAAAAATACCATTAACAAGGAAACCTATAAAAATAAAAATTTGTTTTAAAATTAAATTAATTAAAATGAAAAGAATCAAGTAATTTGAAATTATAGTAAAAATTAAGTAATAAGAACTAAATATATACTTGTTATAGAAAGACCGCCTTCAAACTGCAGGTATTGACCATCTACTTCATCTGCTTGTATTACAGCATCTTCAATACGATCAAAGACAAATGCAGCTGGTGTACCTATATCTGCAGCAATGTGGAATACGTATCCCAAACTAATAATACAAAGTTAAATTAGTTTATTATTAATAATAAAAATACTAGTGATATATAATTTTTAAGATATTCTATTCAGTATAATAATTATTGTCTTCATATTTCTTATCTAGAAGAACGAAAGTTTTATAGACATCATTACAATCACGTAACTTTTATGATTACTAATTTGTATTACTAATACATATCACTTTGTATATAATATTAGATAACTTACTTCCAAAGACTATCATCTTTTCTTAAAGCTGCTTGAATTAATTTTATTAACTTGTCAATTCTGGTAGAAGGTACCTTTTGTGACAAAGCTGTTAAACCACTTACTGCATAATACAGATCAGAAAGTGTAGAAGTATCCTTTTGTATAACATTTGTCAACACCTGTAAATAAATAATATATTACTACAAATTGTGTTGTGAATAAATATTATGTGTAATATTTATATTTTGTTCAGGAACAATTATCTTCATTTTTCATGCAGTAGAACGAAAGTTATTATTATCGTAAACATCATTACAATACATAAGTATTATAGACATGTAATTTTGAATGCTAACATACATTACCTTTGTTATGGTATTTGTAGAAAATTCTTGGCAGCCTCCCATAGTTTTCCATGTAGAGGCAAGATAAAATGCCATTTCAGGTGTGATGTTTTCTCCATTGGATTTTATTAAGTATTTGCAGATAATCTAAATACAAATACACACAATACACACTATTAATATAAGAATTCAAAATATTATGTTATAATGGGGAAAATTCTGAATCAGAAAGACTAATCAAGTAATCATGGAATTTCAATATTGCTTTTTTCATCATAATTTGTTCATGCCAAATCTTTAAAAATAATAGATACATATAACAAAAAAATTACATCTGCTTTTGATACAACTTCTCCAAGGAGCTTGTATCCACTGACAGCATAGTATACTGATGGTACATCGTCTAATTGAAATCCTGATTCAAGAATGTTCTTTAAATGCATTCTATCAGCCACAGACAAATAGGAATTTGTTGACTGCATGACTTCTGAGAATGCACAATGCGAACATAATGCCACCAATATCAATGGTAGCACAGCAGCTAAAAAATAGATATTACATGTTTTACTCATGTTAGAAACAAAATGTATAAACATTTAATAATACATATATTTTTTTTCACAAGATAATAATATTTCCTAAAACTATTATATACTCATAAATAGCTATGAAATAAATATAAAATATGTATCATTCTATAGTATATTATATCTATAGTATATTATATCAAACTTGGTCTTATACATTTTTATAAAATCTTCAATTGTAATGACTTTAGTTCTCTTAAGTAATCTTCTTCTTTCCTATATTCCATGACACACACACACTTACACACTTACACGCACACACACACACACACACGCGCGCGCGCGCGCGCACCGACGCATATAATGTTTCACCTAACTCTAATATCTCTAAATAATTTTGCTATTCGAATAGAAAAAAATGGATATTACAAAATTTTAATGCTCCGTCTACACTGCCTTGTCTTTAGATAGTGTGTTGAAGTGGTCTGATGTTAAAGTGCGCGTGTAACTGTGTCAAACTATCGTTTTTAAAGGGACATCTAATACGATGATAATACTTTAATTATGTACAAAGGCATAATATAGATTTTAAGAACTTGATTCTTTCGGAAACGGAATCTAACTTTTCTTGTACAGGATTTTAACTTTGCCGAAGTATCTAGAAAAGGACAATGTTACGAAAAATAACTAGAATAGGAGTTTTAAGAAGATTTGATTTTCCTTTTAGTACTAAATATTTTTTACAAATGAGTCATGCATGTGCAAAATACTCTGCAGCCAAATACTTTTTACAGTGACGCGTAAACACGCTCATAGGCTGGTATTTATAGTAGAGTTTTATTTCAAGATCTTAAATGTAAAAATCGATTATAAACATATATTGAATGATAGCAGCCAACTATAGAATGATAGCAACAGCGCTAATAGCATCTACCCGAACGTACCTATAGTCGATTCTTATTTTAAAACCCAGTAAAAAATTTTTCATATAAAAAATATATATAAATATATATAAATATATATAAACATGTATAAACATACATAACATATATAATTACATACAAAATATGTTCATATATCTTTTCTTTTGTAAAATTACTGTTTGATACAAGAAAATTAATAATAATAATGAGAAAACATAAAAAATAATTAAAAGGATAATTTTTGCATTGTTTCTTTTATACTCAAGTTTGAAGAAATAAGAAATATTGCTTTTATATAATTATATATAAGCAAGTCCGACGAAAAGTTGGCGCGCAGCTATATATTTGATATTGTTTATATGCATTGCTTGAAAAATGACGCTTTCCTCAATATGTACCGGTTATTGCGATAAATATTATCACATGCCTCGGTGGTCGAATTAGGTAAGATACTTGTCTCGGATAGGCAGGAGGTTCCAGGTTCAAACTCTGGCTAAGATAATATTTTTCGCAATAAGTTATTCACAGTTTTGTAAGATTTGCTATTATAATTATGCTGTTAGCATCAATATCTAACTGACGATCAAAAATTAATTTGTGATTTTATTAGTTCAGTTTAAAATTGCGTTGCAAGTTCGACGAAAAGCAGTATAACTGAAAAAATTTGTATCAATGTATACAATGATTGGGCACTTCAGCTTTGGCCGTGTATAGGCAAACTCTCATTTAATTCGATGTATTCATTGACGGTCTAAAGCTCTATTTACTTGATATTATATATATAAACAATTTCTTTTTTTTTTTTACTTTTTGTAAAAGAATGCGAAAATTATTCTTTTAATTATTTGTTGTGTTCTCATTATTATATTATTATTTTTCTTGTATCAAATAATAATTTTATAAAATAAAAAGTATATATGAATGTATATATGGACATATTTCGTAGGTATATAATTATATATAATTCTACATTCTTATATAAAAAATTTTTTACCGGATCATCTTAAGTAATGTCTTAAAATGCTAACAATAACTTTATGGTTTATGATATTTTAAGGCAGCGTCTGCGCAGATTATTGCGCATGAATCTGAATCTCTAGATTCCGGCATCTTGATGCTAATCACGCTAATAAAAGAGATTATGTTCTGATATAAATACCGTTCCAACATGCATATTAAAAGTTTATATTTATTTACATTATATTTACATTATATGAATGGAAATTACAAAATGTAACTTTTTTTTAATCTTTTGTATTACATCTTGTAAATACGATAGAAAATAAATGCTCTCATATATAAGAACATGTTTCATTGCGCATGCTCACAACGTTTCAAAGATTGATTCCCATGTAAAAGCATCTTTAAAAGTGTCCTGTCATCTTCTTCATTAATATTCGTTGAATATAAGAACATGATATTGAATTTATATCTGTAATTATACAACAGCAATTATAAAAAATTTCCAACAATATTTTTAAGTTATAAATAAATATACATTGTAAATGACTTTAAAATTACTCTTTTTTGAACAATTAGCAAAATTTACAGATTTAGTCATATAAAATGTTTCAATTCATCACAGAACTTATTTGAGTAATGCAATGTTCTTTTTTCAGCTTTGGGAATAATTTCATCGAGAATTAAATCAAATTTTTATCTTCGATTTTGTTAACAGCTGTGCAAATTAAAAGATTATAATGAAATTATTGAGAGATTATGGTAAAAGTTTTTCAGCATCCTAAAATACGAGGTACGTCCAGAAAGTAAGTTCCGTTTCAATTTATCTCCGCTGCAGCGCTGCGATCGCAGTTCCGCACATGCGGTAGACGCTCTGTATCAAGGAGAAGAAACGTGCGCTATTTTGAGATCGCTGTCAGCCACGTGCGCTTTGTTGTGCTTGTTTACAATGTCGGTGTTGATTGAAAATCCCGCCGCTTGTGAAATCAGATCTGTGATTCGTTTTCTGAATGCTAGGAAAGTGAAACCAATTGAAATTTATCGGCAAATTT
>JANQDE010000630.1:35676-47056 GCA_037157785.1 Cephalotes varians
GAATCACAGATCTGATTTCACAAGCGGCGGGATTTTCAATCAACACCGACATTGTAAACAAGCACAACAAAGCGCACGTGGCTGACAGCGATCTCAAAATAGCGCACGTTTCTTCTCCTTGATACAGAGCGTCTACCGCGCATGTGCGGAACTGCGATCGCAGCGCTGCAGCGGAGATAAATTGAAACGGAACTTACTTTCTGGACGTACCTCGTATTTAACTGCAAACATTAAACAATAAATGAATTATAAGTGACATAAATATTTCTTCTAAAGAGAAGCACTTTTAAAGATATCCTTACAGTCTTGGAAGTATCAAGCATTAAGCGTCGAAATATTGTAAGCAGTGAAACATGTTCTTGTAGTATTTTTATTAGATCCCCTTAGGGTTACAAAATTACAACAACCTTATCCACTTATTCTAGCACTTATTGTAGAACCTCAAATCTAAACCTTATATTCTAATCCTTAACTTAACTAATCCTATGTGTTATGGAAGACTATGGATCCCCCTCAGCTACCTGCACACACGCACACACACACACACACACACACGCGCGCGCGCGCGCGCGCGTCGCCTGGGACTTCCGCTTCCTCTTGCCTTCTTTCAACAAATTATTCCCTTCGTTATATCGCGCCTTTTCTCTCTCATTCTTCCTTCCCTTCCTCCCTCTTCTCCCCTTTCTCCCATCCCTCTCATCATGCTTCTCCCATCCCCTCCCCCTCTTTCCTTTCCTTTTCTAATTCCCTTATCCACCATTCCCCATCCCCTTCCTCTCCCAACACTCATCTCACCGCCTCTTGTCAACTGCCTCTTTCTTCTATCCACTCTCTACATCCTTCCCACACATGTTCCCATGATTCCTCCCTCATCCCAGATAGTCTACATTTTCTTTTCTCCTCCTTCCAATAACATGCCCCCCTTACCTCGTTCCTCAGTCTGAACCTCGCCACTCTTCTCCATTTGCTCTCTCCCCAGCTCTTCTTTAGATACTCCGGTATACCTGTCCCCTTTACCTCCTTATATCATTTGTTATACGGAAACTCTTTTATGTCCTTCCATCTTTCATTTCTTTGATTTTTCCCTCTCTCTTCTTTCCATCTCAATAAACCATGTCCTCTCTTCCTCCCTTCTTCTCTCAACCTCCACCAAGCTTATACCTTTCCCTAAAAAACCTCTCTCTCTTTCTTTCTCTCTCTCTCCCTCCTTCTCTCTCTAGCTTTCTCTATCTCTCTCTCCCAATACGAGCTCTTTCTTCCTTTGATTCCTTTCTTTTATCTCCTCCCAGCACCTCCTTGCCAATTCATTATTCTTTCCTTGCTCCAACCTTTTTTCAAACCCCCATGCTCTTCTCCCCACCCTCCCTTTCAAATTTCCCTTTGCAACTCTTCCCTTATGAGGCAGTCTAGTGTTCTTCTATCCACCCCTAGCATCCATCTCAAGTACCTCCTCCAGTTTCTCGATCCCATCTCTCTCCTTCCACCTCCATATTTCTATCCCATATATACTCTATTACCGTCCACACCAGCCTGTCGAACAGCCATATTCTTCTCCCCTAATCCTTTTCATACCTCCTCTTATCTATCCCCCACACTTGTCCCATCATCATGCCACTCTCTTTATCCTCTCTATCCCTTACCTGCACTTCCTGCCTCCTATTTTTTGAAACATATACCTCAGACCGAAACTCCCTCACTTCTTCTATTCTTTTTCTTTCCATCTCCATTCCCTTTTCTCTAATCTATTTTTCCCTTTTCTAAACTTCATTACTTTCATTTTGTTCACATTCAACTCCAGCCTTTTTCTTCCTAGTAGTTCTCTCAAATCTTTCAATCATCTTTCAATCGTCATCTTCCTCTTCTGTCAGTAGTATCATGTCATCCACATAAAGAAAATATCACTTCCCTCCCTAACCTAATCCCTTCCCATTTTACTTTTCCCATTTCCTCCTCCAAATCTGCTATTAATAAATTGAACAACAACGGGCTCAACGGGCAATCCTGCCTTACTCCCCTTGCTGTCCAGAAATCCTCCCCTGTCTTTCCTCCTATCCTGACCCTGCTTCTCGTTTTTCTCATTATTTCCTCAACTCTCTCAATTAGCCCCTCCCTCTCTGTCTCATTGCACATAGTATTTCCCTATCCACTAAATCAAATGCTGCTTTTAAATCTACGAACATAGCTATTACTTTCCCTTTCTTTGCCTCTAGCTTCTTATTCATCAGATAATTTAACACGTATATGTTGTCCATACCCTTCCTAAACCTTGTTTGATTCGGTGAAATAATTCCCTTTCCTTCTATTTTTTCCCTCAACCTCTCCCCCAATACTCCTGCGTACCTTGTATAACGTCGGCATTAGCGTCACTCCTTTGTAGTCCTCTACCCTCTCACCTTCTTTTTTCTTGACCACTGGTGCTCCTTCTTTCCATCTCTCCGGCCATCCCTCCCCCTTCCAAACTTTGTTGCAAAAACTCCATATCCATTCCATCATCCCTTCCCCCCATATTTCCATATCTCACCTGGCAAACCATCTAATCCTACCGCTTTTCCATCTTTTATTTTTCTTATTATTGAATTAATTTCCTCCTTACTATTTCCTTCTTCTCCACCCTTTCCCTCCTCCTTTTATCATCCCTCACTACCTTGTTTTCCACTCTTCCCAGTAGTCTCTTAAAGTGTTTCTCCCAGGTGTTCCTCCATCTCTTTCCCCTTGTTTATTCTACCTTTCTCCTTTCTTTCACTGTTTATAATTTTCCAGATCTCACTTTTACTCTTAGCCTCCATTGCTTTCTTCTCCCACCTATCATTCGCCTCCCTCTTTTTCTTCTCACATAGCTTCTTAAATTCCTGCTTTCTCCTCTTATATTCCCTTCCCTCTCCTCCTCTTCTCCTCCAATTCCTTAATTCCTTCCTTATTCCTCTCTTCTTTTCTTCACATTCCTTGTCCCATCATTCTCTCCCCTTTCTCCTTTCTTTCCCTTCCCTCTTCCATCTCTCTTAATACCTTTCTCACGTTTTCTTCCATTCTCTGCCTTATTCTCTCCACATCTTCTTCTCCTACATCTATCCTTCCCAACGTTTCCCTGAATTCTTTATATCCCTCATCATCCCACACCCCTCTCCCATATCCTGCCTGCCTTTTGTTTTCCCTTCTCTTTTTCTCTATTTCTTTCATCCACACTTCCACCGTGATGATCGGAATCTATCCTGTCTCCTATTCTCCTTCTTGTCACTTTTTCCTTCACCTTCTCTTCTCCCATTAGTCGATAACCGTGTTCCCTTTTCTTTCTGTAAAAATTAACTCCCCCTCCTCATCCCCCCTAACATTTCCATTAAACAGGTGCCATCCTCTTTCCCCAATGAAATGTAGCAACTTCTTATCTTCTCCATTTATTTATTTTTTTTAAATTATATTTTTATTTTTATTTACACATCCTTCAACCTCCTACTCTTCTCCTCTTCTACCCATCCACCTTCCTCAATCACTTCCACTCCTCTTCCTTCTCTTCGGGTCCGAGCATTGAAATCCCTTTCTATCAGAGTAATAACTCCCTCCTCTTTCTCCTCCATCCATTGTTTCCTCAATGTCTTCTCAATTCCCTCTCCCACGTAAATCCTTACAATCCTCCATCTTTTCTTCTTCTGCAATATCCGTCCAATCATACCCTCCCTTTCTACTTCTATCTTCGAAAACATGTTCTTGTATATGAGAGCATTTATTTTTTATTGTATTTCCAAGATATAATACAGAAGATTAAAAAAAAAATTCATTTTGTAATTCACATTCATATAATGTAAATAAATATAAATTTCAGTATTATATGTCGGAACAGTAATGTACATTAGAGCAACAGTAATGTATATTCGAGCATAAACTCTTAGCATTATTAACGTCAAGATGAATCGGTATCTGAAGATTTAGATTTATGCGCAATAATTTTTTGCGCAGATGCTTAATACTACGCATGTTTAGCACTTTAAGAAGATGCTGGAGTTGCTGTATTATCAACCTATGTTCTACTTTTTTGTTTTCTTCTTTTTTCTTATACAGAATGAAAAATTCTTTTCCAAAATAAAAGAAAAAATGCGAATAAATAAGGGCAAATACAAATCAATACAATATGAAAAAATATAAAGCTTTTTAATTACCTAATCTAAGTTATTTCATTGCATGATATAAATGATTCTAAGTATATAATCGAACTAAAAGTTTACCCATATTTGAATAAAATATAAGAATATTAATTTATTAATTTATATAAGAATAGTATATAAAATCTTGAGTTTATGATTTTGAAGCTTATAAGAAAAATAAATAGAAAAGTACGATCTGATTGTACGCTAGCATTTATGCGATATATCGTATAGGAATTTCTCACACTCATTTAGGTATTTTCTCTTATTTTGGAAAAGGATTTTTGTATACTGTATAAGGAAAGCAAAAAAATAAATGTGTATTTAATCAATAATACAAACGACTCCAGCATCCTCTTAAGACAATTTTACATGTAAAACAAGTAAGATGTAAGCAGTAAACGAATTAAGGCTATGGCAGAGAACGATGTGTAACGAGACGTAACTGTCGTAGTCGTGACGTAGGATAAGGCAAAGAAAAACGTAGGTGTCGTAGTCGTGATTGGTCGGGGAAGTGCATCACAGAAACGAATTTTAATAAATTGTCTATAATTTAGTCTAAATCTATTTGTAATCGACATCTACGTTTTTCTGTCTTACCCTACGTCACGATTACGACTTACGTCTCGTTATGCCGCGTTCTCTGCCATAGCCCTTAGTCAATTACAGTAGAAAATGTAATGCAATTCTCAACTGTGATTGGTTAATTTGCTTATTGCTTACGTCTTACTGCCTTATGCTTTTATATGTACCATAGGCTTTAGCCCTGGTCTACAATAGATGTAGTAATCCTTAAACCGTAAAGGCCCAAACACACACTTTCCGTAAGACGTAACAGTAAGATTTCGACCAATTGTGTTGCTTGATTTAGTTAAGGACGGCTGAATCGAACAACGCGATTGGTCGAAATCTTACTGTTACGTCTTACGGAAAGTGTGTGTTTGGGCCATAAGCTGCACATGTTTACATCAATCCTTGTGATTGGTATAATCCTTAAGATTGATATAAACATATGCATGTATGCCATATATCTACGGCATACGACATATGTATACTGCTCCAGTCCATAGAAATAAGAACTATGAATATCAACCCGTGATTGCTTCATGCTGTATATTAATGCCGCATTTAAAAAATTTATATGGTTTTTATATAATTTATATAGTTTTTTTTCCTTTTTTATTTTTCATAAAGAAATGTTTCACAAAACTGTATTATTATTCATGAACTTTAAGACCTGTTACAGGATACGACAACACATGACAAGAAGCGATACGGTCAATTAGTTTACCGCTTTTCTAACAACAAAATAATGATTGGTTATCATCTTTTACCATGCGTAATATCGACCTCTGAGTGATATTCATAATCCTCTTATTTTATTTCTTAAATATAAGAATCAATTATAAATTCACAGTATACTATTTGCTGAACATATAACACATTTAGCATTATATATTATTTCTTCGAACTTGATTATTTATAAAAAAAACAATGCAAAAATTATACTTTTAATTATTTTTTGTTTTCATTATTATTATTATTATTTTTCATGTATCAAACAATAATTTTACTAAAGAAAGAAAAATATATGAATATATCTTGTACATAATTATACATAATTAAATATAATTAAATATAATTATATATTATACAGTGTCCCTTTAAAAGTTGCACCGAAATATTTCTTCAGCAAAGCATTTTCAGAAAAAATGTTTCAGACAAAAGTTGTTTGGATCGAAGAGGGACATAAGAGGGTATCATTGATTTGACCTTAGATGACGTTGTTAAGGTTAGGGCAAAATCACTTTGAATTTTTTAAATAGAACTCCCAATTTTTCAATACATATTCTTGTAGCTTATCTCGATAGCTTTTTAAAACACTGTAATGAAGTATTTTTTCATTAACTACTTTTCAAGTCATAAGGCTTGAAAGTTACAGCACATTAGCATTACCCAAAATGTACCACGTGGTTGCCTGGTCAGATTTACACCTCTTTTTGTGTGTGTGTGTGTGTGTGTGTGTGTGTGTGTGTGTGTGTGTGCGCGCGCGCGTGCGCGTGCGCGCGCGCGCGCGCGCGCGTGTGCCAGCCAGTGGCAAGATCGGTAGATTCTTTTGAAAGAATAAAATTGAGCTTCATTCATGTCTTCGAATCAAATGTTGAAAATGTCCATTATTTCGTAAACATAATCAAAGTCTACTTTCAAAGATTTCTAATACTGATCTCTGGAATTATCCCTTCACAAATTCTTTTTATTCTATCATCATGTTTAATCTGGTGGTCGGTGCATTCTCGTAAATAATATTTTTCAAATAACTCCAGAAAAAAAAAATCTAGTGATCTTGAAGGCCATGAGTCTTCCTCGAGCTATAACGACAGCTTATCCGCATGGTACATCTTGGGTAATGCAACGGTATTGTAACTTTCAAGTCTTATAACTCAAAAAGTGATGAAAAAATACTTTATTATAGTGTTTTCAAAGCTCTCGAGGTAAGCTACAAGAATATGTACTGTAAAATTGAGGGTTCCATTTAAAAAATTCTAAGTTGCCCTGACCTTAACAACGCCGCCCAAGATTAAACGAAAAGTAGTACCCTCTTATGTCTTCTTCGACCTAAACAACTTTTGTCTGAAACATTTTTTCTGAAAATGTTTTGCTGAAGAAATATTTCGGTGCAACTTAAAATGGGACATCCTGTATACATTGCATATAAATACGTTTATATATGTATATATATGTTTATATATATATGTATATATATATTTATAGATATTCTTATATGAAAAATTTTTTATCGAGTATGGTTGTATATCATTAATACTATAATCTTAGAAGGATTAGAAACCTAATATTTAGAAACGCAATAAAGATAAGATGTTCGACTAATAAATTTAAATTGCATTTTTAAATATATTTAAAAAATTTTTTTGTTTTGACAAGATATATTTATAAATAAAATAAATCTAATATTATGCAAATATTTATTCTGAGAAAATTAATATTTTTTAAAGTGTCTCTAAAAATTAACATGAACCTTTGGTAGCACATATGTCTAATAGACATAATTTATGGTTCATTCTGAATTCAGCTCGAGTATCAATTTTTCTTTTATATACTAAACTTCATATATCCAAAGATAAAAATTTAAATAAATGAGATTACAGCCATGATCCATTAATCTATATATAACAGATGATAATCGTTCTGATCCATGATTATTTTTTACTATTTATATCAAAAACATGTTCCTTCAATTTATTCAGTTGTAATTCTATGTGTACCGTTATATATCACATTTCAAATTATGCTTCGAAACAAGTACTTCATATCCAGTAAAGTCACAATCAAGCATGATGCTGAGGAAGAACAATCAAATTTATTGTCGCAATTTCTAGAAACTCAAAGAGTACATAATTTTACTGTAATAGACCGTTGAAATAAATTCATAAGTAATATCACCTAGTAGAAAATTTTTCATACATAAATATAAGTATATATAATTCTATATAAAATATATGTTTGTATGTAATATATAAATGTATGTCCATATATGTTTTTCTTCTCACAAATAATTTTTGTTTTTATATACAGGCTAAATAATGATAAGAAGAAACAAAAAATAATTAAAGAAGAATTCTTAGCATTGTTTTTTCTTATAAAAAGTGAAGTTGAAGCAATGAGAATAAATTGCTCATATATAAAGATAAGCAAGAAAGTAGAAAAGTAATATATAGGATTATATATGCAGTTATTCTTATTTTCTCAAACTTTATTTTTTATGAAAGAGTAATGCTAAAATTATTCTTTATTTTATATTTATTTTTTTATTTCTTCTTATTATTTAGCCAGTATACACAAATAGAAATTTTTTGTGATAAATTTTGAAAAAGAAAATATATATGGACATATTTTGTATATAATTATTAGGTTTGTTCGTAGCACAATGTCCCAATATGCTCACATTTGCTCCAATACACTCCATTTTACAATGTAATGTAATACTATAGATGTAATACTATATTGGAGCATGTTGGAGCATGTAGGAGCATGTTGAAGCATGCGACGTGAAAAAATCTTGTATTTATATATTAGAAAAATTTTTTACTGGGCCTCTTCTTTTTAGCTGAATTTCTCGCATGGTTCATTTTTTCTCTTTTTTTTCAAAGCTAAAAAGAACAGGTCTTTCATTGAAATCACATGAAAATGATTAAGACATGTCTAAAGAATCAATCACGTTGTGTCCAAGTACAAAATCCATATTTTTCTCTATGCTTTCTCTATCATTAAAAGCAGTTAAAGGATGAACAATGTTAAAAATCTCAAACATTTTCGCGATGATACTCACAGAGAATCATGTTGAGTTGTGAATCACGTCCTGCCGTTAAGAATTACAGAATAGGAGTACAAGCAATTCGAGCGCCACGTCGGACTTCCAAACAAAATGGCTCTATCTTCATTGCGCGTGTCAAGAAAAATGCACGATGTGCTAAGAATGGCTACCATCGACATACAGAACTGGATCGCTGATCGCAGTGGTTGGGATAGAGACACGCGTGGAGTGAGAGGTAGATAATAGTATGAATGTTTCTTCTCTGTCTACTAAAGCCTGATTGGTTCAGCGGTCCAGGTCTCCATGTCGATTCATTAAAGGGTGCCTTCCAACAAGAGACATACACTGAAATATAATAATACTGGAACGAGCGCGGGCGCTAGTGTCGTGAAATGACAAAGAGGGTCTTAAGTGGTATCTTTGTCTCTTTTTAGTACAATCTGGCCAAAAGTTTCTTTGTAACGTTTATTGGATACACGTAACCGTCTTTTATAAAACGAGACTGTACGATCCCCACTATCGTTTACCACACATGCGTAGTATAGCTTAGAGAAGGCTAAAGATACCACCTTGGACGCTCTCTCTCGGATCACACTTATTCATAGGGTCGCGCTCGTTCCAGTATTATTGTATTTCAGTGGAGACATAAGTGACACAGTGTGACACAGTGTCGACACAGGTGCCTTCTTGGGCTGAGTTCGGAAACATCACCCAATCACGCTAGGGTGTCATTCTATCTTTGTTTACGTCGAATGAACAATAAAGATAGAATGACACCCTAGCGTGGTTGGGTGATGTTTCCGAACGCAGCCCTACAAGGACACAACACGACACGAGTCGACACAGCTGTAGAACAGAAGGTTTGTTCGCGTCGCATGTCCCAACATGCTCCTACTTGCTCCAACACGCTCCAATCTATAGTATTACGTAACGTATATTATAGAATGGAACGTGTTAGAGCAAATAGGAGCATGTTGGGGCATTACGACGCGAACAAACCTAGAGTCAAACACTTGTGTCACTCATGGCTACCAACTTCAGTCAAAAATATAATATTTGTAGCCCTGAATACCTTAAGGAATTTGTGATTATGGTGAATTGTACAAAATTTTATTTCATTAAGCACCCGTGCACTGTGCCGCCATATTAATTGGCTGTGCTTTATGCTGAACGTTCATTGGTTCAGCGTCTTATGTTGGTCTTATGTTACGCATATGCAGCTTATGTCATTTTGTGTGCGATAGCCCTTATTGTTGCTCTGCAGAGTTACTATAATCAATCAGGCTTTAGTAGACAGAGAAGGAACGTTCATACTATTATTTGCCTCTTAAGCGTCGTCTACAATGAGCAGTAGCGGTATGGATGAGGCTGTAAGACCAAAAAATTGACCAATCACAGTCGAATGTAAGAAGAATAGTTGATTGTGATTGATCAATTTTTTACTTTTGCAGCCTCATCCATACTGTTACTGCTCATTGTAGACGACGCTTTAAGCGGTGTCTACAATGAGAATTTAAGCCATAAGTCGCAAGAAATTGACCAATCATAGTCGATTATTCTCTTCATATTCGATTGTGATTGGTCAATTTCTTACGATTTAAGCTTAAGGCTAAAAATCTCATTGTAGACATCGCTTTAAGTGCCTTCCAACCATGATATAGGGTGCTTACGACAAATAATCGGATCACTGATCGGACCGAGCAGTGATACTCATTCAATAACTTACTAAATTCCCCTAGGGTCTAGGAAAAATCCGGAATCCAGATCCGTGCTGTCTCTGCAGTGATCGGATTAGATCGGACTAGATAGCAGCATCGAGTCAAATATCTTTTCGTATCTTTCGTATAATCAATCCAAAAGTTGTGATAACAATATAAAAGGTATGTAGTTATTGCTCTAATAATTAATGTTTCTCTTATTAATATATATATTAATAACCAAATATTTTGTAATATAAAMTTGTAGAAGGAAAATAAATATAAATACAACCTCAATAAGTTATAATGTTTATTTTTACATTGTGAGTGAATAAACCATACATTTTTTAAAAATAATTATTTACATGGAATATTTATTTACATGAAAGTATTTTTAATTTAAAAAAATAATCCTGAAAATAAAAAAAATTGTATAAATCTACAGCATTAATAATTATATATACAGTATTAATACAGTTTTATATATACAGTATTAATACAGTTTTATATATACAGTATTAATACTGTAATAATAATTAAATTTCATTTTTATTTAGCTTATAATTAGCTAGAAATTATTAATTGAATGTAATATTTTTATTTATTAAACTGTTATTTTAATTTTAGATTGAATTGTAAGTAATATGAAAATACTTTTCCTTTTAATGACAGTTTCCAATTATACATAAAATACACATTCGATATTAATGCATATAAAATACATTCGTATTTCTGTATAATAAAGGACATATGTAGATATAAGTATGTAATCTCTATAATTATGTATGTGTTACTATATAAAAATAATTTATTTACATCTTTGCAGTGCATAAAGAATGGACGTATTTCTAATATGGAATGTTTTTTTAAACGATGAAGAAGATGATAATTGGGAAATAGTTCCCCCTAGAGAGGAACATCTAAAAATTAATAATTTTTTTGAAAATGTTGTTCTTTTTTATTCTTTAACAGGTAATAATAAAAGTATGTATTATTTATTTTTTATATCTTATGATATTTATGACTGTATATTATTTTATTATAGATTTTAAATCACATTTTCGAATTGAAAGACATACTTTTGAACAATGTATGCAAAGTTTTGGACGAGCTTTTTTAGAAAATCATAATTCTCCAAAATTACCACCAAATAAACAATTTGCTATTGCCTTATGGTTTTTTGGCAATCAGGAAGTTTATAGGTTAGTAATTAA
>JANQDE010000064.1:0-19542 GCA_037157785.1 Cephalotes varians
TTTGTATCGTGGTTATGAAAGCCTCGTCGACGTTAGACGCGCGTTGAACGTGTTACGAGAGAGGACGGTCGTATTCCCAGCGATCTCACTGTTGGTCCCGTGTCTATTTCGCCGAGCTTGCACAATCGCCATTTCGTGATTCGCGCAATTCGCAATGTCTGTTGCACGAGGGGAAGGCTGCAGCAGAAACATAAAATGATTCGCGAAAAATTGAGATGAACGTTTCGAAGTAATGTTTGTGGCTGCGGTACGAAAAGATTGTCGCAGAGAAAAATTCGAAGAGGAAGCTTGTATTRTTCTTTTGACGAATAACAACAATTATAATTTCTTTTATCTTCATTATATTCATATTATATTTAATATTCGAACACTTTGGTCGCGACAATAGTTGAGAATATTTTGAATATCCAAACATGTGGAAAAGAGAAACCAGTAGAAACCTCTTGCACTTCCCACATTCTTGAAGGGTTTTATATTATAGGGTTTTATAATATTTATATAGGTTTAATAGGATTGTATTTTAAGGATGTAATTGTAACGAAATAAATTAAGAAAATCAGAAATAGCATTAAAAGTATAAAATAGAAAAATAGAAAAAGGAAATGAGGGCCGCCGATAAAATCGGCGGGGGTAGTGGAGGGCCTCTACAGGCTAACCCATTTTTGCCAGAGTGAATTTTATATGAAACTTCATAAATTGAATATAATTGATTCCATGTGTACTCGAAGTCTCTGTAATCGCTTATTAATTATGCATGGTAAAAATGAGATAGTCTGTATAAAAAAAGATAGGTACAATTATATAATTTTTTTTTTACGACACGCATTAAGATAAAATTCGTCAAATTATCATTAATATTTGAATATTCGGTTTCTCAAATTTGAGAATGAATTGAAGCACAATTTAAGACATTTACAGTTTTTATATACACTAAAAATTTATTTGATGAATTTCTAAGTTAAGATACGATAAAGTTTTGAAAAATCAACAATTTTATATTAACTTATCATTAGAGCAACTCAATTTCTTCTTGATATTTTGTTTTCGAGAGGTCTGTTGCAGAGTCAGAATTATAAACCCGGATTTTCTCGTTTCAAACGGATCCCCAGAAGCAATGGTTTTGACACGAATTGGCGACGACGACCATGTAATTATTAAAATCGTGTCATTAAAAGTATTGGTTGAGCAGGAGAAAAGATTTTACTCCATTTAATAAATTTTTCGTTAGCGCTAGTATTGATAATGGGTTTGTTTTGTTGCGTAATGCATTATGCATCAAAACAAAGTGATAAATGGAAAACGGCGACAGTCGTTGATTTACTGCCAAATTGACTGTTATCCCAGGGCTATCCGGAAAATTCGGGATTTGTTCTTTTCTGTAGCGGGTCCCTCTTTTCGGACGGATGTTAAGAAATCTGACTCGAAATTATCATATATACGAAATTATCATACGAAATTCAAGAAATTTGTTGATACGATTAATATTTCCATTCCGACGAATCCGTTTTGTTTGTAAATATTTTTTTAAATATTTTTATTTGTGATTTTTTTATGTAGCTTGTTTTGCAATGTAACAAAATGTATAATTTTATATAGTGTAATGTAATATAATTTTATTTTATAATACAATATATGACTAAATTCAATACATAATTAAAAATATATAATTATATTGCAAGATTTACACAAAAATGTGTAACACAAAATTTTTAGATTTTGAAAATGCACTGATAAATATTCATGTGAATTTAATGACGACGACTGTTGGACAATTTCTTTAATTTATGAGCAAAATCTTAGTTAATGTATGATTTAAACTTATAAAAGAGATGCCCCTGAAAAAATAGTGACGTCTCATTATTTTCGGCATTTATTTTCAGCGTTCATTTTCGACCTTTGTCTCATGATTCGTTTATAATAAAAACTTGAAAAAAGAGAATAGCACAGATCATGTTCCAGAAAAGAACTATTTTAATATAAAATTTATCAGATAAAGTATATCAAAATCGACAAAAATTGTAAAAAAGAAACAAAAGAATATGTATCGAGATAACATGGACTAATGAGCAAAGTGAACGTAACATTAAAAATGGAAATTACAGAAATAAAATTATCTATGAGGGATCAGAAATAAAAGAAGATAAGCAGAATGAGCAATAACGAAAAAAGAAGAATTATAAAAAATATTAAGAAAAGAAAACAAGAGAAATTTTTCTGCAAGACATCACGATCGAGAGAACGGCAAAATGTAACGACAAAAAATGGAGATCGAAGAAAAAATGGAACAGAAAAAAAGAGAAATTTGTCGAAGCATGATCGAGGAAAAGAAGGCGAAACGGCCACGTAAATAGGATAAATGGAGAAGCAAAATTGAGGACGGAAATTACAGAAAAAAATTGTAAAGGATTATCAACAAGAGATCGAAATGAGCAGATAAAACAAAAACGGAAAAAGAAGGATTATAGGAAGATATCGAAAAGGAATCGAAAAAAGTTTCTCGACGATGCGTTGTGAGGTTGAAGAGAATCGTCATCCTCGAGAGAAGATTGTCGAAGAAGGATTGAGAAAGATAGAAGAAGAAATGGCCATAAGAAAGATAAATAGAGAAGGAAAATCAAAGCAACGTCAAAGAGAAAAATTGAAGAAAAAATTACGAAGAAATTATTGAGAAGTCGACATGAACAGAAAGATCGACGGAAGAAGTAGAATCATGGAAAAACATTTTTAAAAAGGACGCAAGAGGAATTTTTTTGAAAGCATGGTGATCGAAGAAAAGATAGAAGAATAACGATCAAGGAAAAAATAAACTAAGAAGAAAGAGAAACATGTTAAAGAAGGATGGAGAATAAGAAGACGAAATGGTCACATGGTAAAAATAAATGGAGAAGCAAAGTGACAGCACATTGAAGTCGGAAAGTACAGAAAAAAAAATTATAAAAAAATTTATCAATGAGGGATCAAAAAAATTATGAAGAGTTTATTGATGAAGAATCAAGATGAACAAAAAGAACGACAATGAAAAAAGGAAAATAATATTGATGATATCGAAAAGAAATCAAGAATTTTTCGGCAATTGCAAGGATAATGCAACGAAATAAAAAAAATGAAAAAACGGAAGAATAAGAAGAAAAAGAAGGTTATCGAAGAAGGCTCCAGGAAGAGAAGAAGAAGAAACGGCCATAGAAAGGATAAATGGAGAATCGAGATTAATTTAACGTCAAGAGGAAAATTGAAGAAAAAGTTATAAAGAAATTATGAATGAGGACATAAGCGCGCACACACGCACGCACGCACGCACACACACACACACACACACACACACACACACGCGCGCGCGCGCGCGCGCACAAAAGAGGAAAAAATGAATCGAGAAAAAAGAAAAAAATAGAAGAAAAAATGAAACAAGAAGGAAGGGAGGATCGAGGAAGAGAAGAAAAAATGGGAAATCCATTTTTTATGAAGGCATTGCAATCGAGCATTACAATGATAGAAGAATGAATATCGAGGAAAAGAATGGAAGAGAAGAAAGAGAAATTTGTTGAAGAAGAATAGTGGAAAGAATACTACATGGCCAATAACCATGGAAAGAATAAATGAAGAAGCACTGTGACAGTAATTTAGAAGACGGAAAAAAATTACGAAGAATTTATCAACAATCGAAAAATTATGATGAATTTATCGACGAGGGATTCAAATGAGAAGAAAGAACGACAACGGAAAAAGAAGGATCATGGAAAGATATTTTTGAAAAAGAATCAAGAGGATTATTCGAGGAACATTATAGGAAAAGAGACAAAGAAACAGGAATGAACATTAAGAACATTAAGAAAACAAGAAAGAAGATAAAAATTATTCGGAAAAGAATCGGGAGGATATTGTTCATAAAGAATACAAGAAAATAGAAGACATTAATGCCTGAAGATAAAACATCAAAAAAGGAAACATCAATGAAGAATCAAGATGTATTTGTTTATGAGACATCATGAAATGGAGTAACGATATAAGAAAAGGAAAAGAATTTATAAGGAAATTCAAGAAAAATTTGTCGATGTTGAATTGCATGTGTTGGAAAGTACACAAAATAACAACAGAGAAGAAAAGTAAAGAAGAGAATCGTACAAGATAAATGAAAAGAAATTCATCGAGAGAACATCATTTAAGAAAAGCAACAATAGAAGATAGAAGAATATCAATCGAATGTCTGATTCGTCAATTGTATCTTGTAAATGGTACGTAAATAACACTATCATTCATAAAATCGTAAGTGCATGTGCAATATATAAATGTATGTGAATGTTTCAGTATTGGAATTCGCAGATTTCCCACACTTTGGCCAAAATGACTGCGCTGATTAGTCATCTCGGAAATATCGCAGAATTCGTGAATCAAGGAGTGCTGTTAATGTTGTAATATCATGGACCTATTTTCGAGGATTCTCATTATCACATTCACAATTAATATCAAATGTAAGCATCCGACAGCTATTATAGTAATTATTATTTGCGAGATAATATCGAATCTATATTGGTTTAAAACAAAATTAACATAAATTTTTCTTTTTGCATGAATATAACTCTTATATTTTAATCACACACACAAAAAAACGCGACGTTACTTACTGCATTAATTGCGTAAGAGAATAAATCACATAAATTGCGTTATTTGTGCAAGGGTAAATTAATTAAATTAATATTAATAAATTAATTAAATTAATAGTAATTTAATTAATTAATTAATTAATTAAACAATGAGATATTAATTAAATTAATGTTATGACCATTGTGGTACCTTTTTGCAATTGACACGTTATGTGTGAAAATTGAATGTAAATTTATGTTATTTGCAGGCAATAATAATAACGCACTAATATATACAAAAAATATTTCTTCTTCTTATTAATCTCTGGACCATTCGATTGTTATAGATATTCCCCGAATATTTAAAGGACAAGGATGCACTCTCGCCGATTTAGGAGGAGAAGGAGGAAGAAGCCTGATAATTCCCAATTCTGAGAGGAGGAGGAGGCCTGGGATAGGCATCCAGCATCGGCGGAGCAACTTTGGGGTAAGTTTGATTTTTTTATCTGTATGAAGTTATTATTTTTTCCCCATTTATTTAGATCGTTTTTAAGTTAAAAAAAATAATGAAAGAAAGAAAAATTATATTTGAAACTTTATAAAAGTTTACTCTTGTAAAAAGATTTGTACATATTATAAAAAATAGATATTAGAACTATTAATATTAGTAAATATCTAATTAAAAAACAAATAAAAAGTTCGAAGCGCGTAAGAATTATCTTTTGAAACTTTGATTATTTTGAGCGCTGTTTTAACTTAAATCTTATGTTTGTGTATTACAGTATTATCGCAGCTTCGTGGCAGATAACTCCGCCTGTTGCGCATCGGGTGGGTAAGTAACCAATTTTTTATAATGGGGTAACAAATCTGTGAAACTTGTATTACATGTATTACATGTACATTTTCTATCTATATAATACTGCGACTTTCACAGATTCGTTGCCCTAAAATGATTAAATTAGATCAGATTAGGATAAATAATTAATCCTGAAACACTCATTTATTGATTTATTGCTTTTTAGTGCTTTTTAGTGCTTTTACGGAAGCATTCTTCCTTCACTCATTATATCACTGGTGTGTCTAATGTTCGTTGCAGAACACATATAAATTTATTGTGCATCACGGATAATGAAAAAGATCACACAATTGAAATATAATAAATCATACAATGTGTTAATTTTATCCTAATCTTTTATAATCTATTCATTTCGTAGTTTGGCTCGTATTAATAAATAAAATAAAATAAAATGACGTAAGATCCAGTAAATATTTTATTATCGCAATATGAAATAATTTTTTATGTAAAATTATCTCGAAATTAATAATTAGTTATGTTAAAATAAATAATATGATTTGCGATATGTATTTCTCTGATATGTCTGATATTAAACATAATTAATAACATTTATTAATTTTAACATTTGCAATCTAACACGCGAGGTAATTATGTAAATATATATGAAAATTTATTAAAGACAAATGTTATGCAAGAACTTGATAAATTATATTGGTTGCGATATTACTTGCATGTAAAAGTCATCGTTTAGATCTTACGTCATATTGGATATTTCATTTAATAGCTGAAATCAAGTAATAGTTCGGTAATGATTCGGTTCGCGGTTTGGTTCGCGATTCAATTTGTTGTTTGTCTATTCAATGATTAATTTTTAAATTTCTTGTTACGTATTTCTGTATTATTCTATTTAAATTCAGATATTCGAGATACAATTGCAATAATTTAAATTAGAACGGGGTTAACGTAAGATTTATTTCATTCTTTGATGATATAATTTTTTTTACTTTCTATCGCTTTGATATAATTCTTGGTCAAAGAAATTAGTGTGCGTATTGCTAAAAAATTAAATTCAAAATTAAGTAAAATATAATTAGTATTCGATTAACAAACGTATTCGTTTATCTTTTTGGAATTAATGTACTTTTGTTAATCAACGATTCGTAATCGATTATAACATTATAATCTGTCGACAACGTAAGTCGGCAACGAGGCATTTGTCTCCTTCTCTGGCTGACATAAAGTCAGAATGGATTTGGCCAGAACCAACACAATAGGTAGGTCCAATGGAATGGATCTGGCCAGAAGAAACTACAGAGACTATGTTACATTATATAAGATAAGGTTTATATTGACCAAAATAAAGTAAGATAGGTGCATATCTGTGAAATACGTCAATTATACGGAAAATTATATACAATATTATTGGGAGGGTTAATAATCGGGAGGGTAATTTGCTCGCAAATTAAATTGCGAATTTTTCGCTAGCAAATACGATGGTTTGTATCAATAAAAAGTTGAAAACATCTCCATCATGGAGAATTATTTTTCGTCGTTTTCCATGAAATCCATTCGCGATATTTAATTCAATGCCCCTTGAAACTTGGGAGTTCTTGTTACAAGTTGAAATTAATCCTAAATTCTTTTGGTAGTTCTCCAAAGTCCTGATTTTGGCGATAAATTAATGTTTTAAAATCGATTTGCGAAATTAAATTAATAGTATGTTCTTTCTCTTTTTTTTATAGATTTTCTTTTTCTTCTTTTTTGTTAAATGTTCTCTCATTAGTAATGATATTAGTATACTTTTGTTTTAATGATAAAGTAGTATTATTATAGAATAAACATGGATAAAGATTATTTGTATAAATTTCATTTATAAAGTAAATAAATTCAAATTTTTATATCAGTAATTTGCCTGTTTCTTGGCGACTTAGTAAAAGTATGGTTACAAATGTATATACTTAATTCTGTAATATTTAATTTGTTTTAGGAAACTATTTTTAGGTATTGGACATCCCGCCAATCTCTAGGATATTATAATTAATTTATATTCAGCAATTTATATTCTTTTAATAAAATACATATGTTATGAAATCTTATTTTACAAATTTTAATTGTTACTGATGACAATTAGATAATTTTACAAAAGGAATTTATACTGTTTTGTTTTAAGAATTTATCGTGAACATACGAATGTACTTAGAAATGTACGGTTACAAAAAATTCGAGATAAGTCGAATGGGTACCTCTATATTAGTGGGATATTAACAATTTTAACTAAATTTTTTAAATACTGCAGAAAAGTAGGGAATTATTAAATTTTATATTACTAAAGTTTTCAATACAAGTGTCTTTAAAATCCCGCTGTTATCGGGTTTGACTCATCTCGAACAGTTGGTACCCGAGAAACATTTGTACTCGTACATATACTAAGCTACAATAACACACATATGTATTTTATTATTATTAAATATATTCCTTTGTAACCATTATTCCATAAGATTCTATCCATGCATTTTTCAATAAAAAGAGATGTTTTTTTTTAATAATGGGAGAACATTATTAATTATTTTTTTACGTGTGGATTTTAATATTAAAAATGCGATAAAAATGATAACTGTCATTAACTGCCAAAATTATTACTATCGGGAACTGTCTGAAAGATTCGGAATTTGTTCCTTCTCAACGTTTGGCGTTTGACAGATCGCTTTTTCTTGCGGATTTTATAGAATTCGACTAAAATTAGAGCACGCTTAAGTTCGCTCTTCATTATTTTTTTTTTTGTGATATTAACCAGCGTTTCATTCGGAAGAAATCTTGATGTGATCAAATTGGCCAATTAGCTATCCTTGTGACAAAAACGGCTAATTCTCGCTATCTTTTAAGATAAAGCTTTAAAAAATAAAACCTTAAAGACAGCCATTCATACCTTTATTAACAGATTGTTTAATTCATATTGAAAATAAATATAGACGCGCTTTTGTGAGAAATGTAAAATGTAGAATCATATTTAATCTGGCAAAAACGGGTTAGCTAAAAAAAAAGAGGACCGCCGATTACAATCGGTGGGGGTGGTGGAGGGCCTTTACAGGCTAACCCGTTTTTGCCATATTAAATTTTCATGTTCTTTCGATGAACAATAATTATGAAGAATTTGCGTTACATTGGCATTTTAGATTTTATATTTTTTTCGAAGAATATCCCGAGTATTGTCAATTGATTTATTTGTTGTCATAATCAGCACACTTTTTACTCCAGCTTATAATTTGATCATTGACTTATCCTAAAGTTTTATTTATTTTTTTGTGCGTCAAATATTTCTAAAAAATTTTGTAGAATTCGCCGATACCTGAACGATAGAGAAACATGACAGATAAATTTATTAATGATTTTTTTTTATCGCGTCTTAAATGAAATTTAATAGAACTTATATAACTGTAAATTAACAATTAAAAAATAAATACGCTTAATTATCGTTAATATTTCATTTTGTTCATTTCTCTATTTTAATATTTCAGTAATTATATAACAGTAAAATTCATATTATCATACGTATTTTCGACGGTTTCGTATAATCCCGCGTTATTAAAATTTTTTCATTATAAATTTTTTCACTAATAATATTGTTTTTATTGTATTTTGAACAGCATTTTATAATTTTGTGTTATATCATTGTATTATATTATATCAATTTGTAAACAACAATTATACTGTACAACATCAACTATATTGTAAAATATATATGTTTTGTAATTATTGTAGTATAATATTAAATTGTGTGAAAGAGGTTAAAATGAAAGATAGAATTTTAAAAAATTGTATTTTGACCAAAAATATAAATAATTATTATATAAATAATAATAAAACGAAAAAGTAAGAAAATAAAAAATCAAAATAAAATTATAGAACAAATAGAATATATATAAAGGCAAAAGGACAAAATAATAATTATATGTAAATATAAAAAAACACGTCCAAAAAAAGAGGACCGTTGATTAAAATCGGCGAGGGTGATGGAGGGCTTCTATAGGTTGACCAAATTAAATTTTAATTTAACTTTATTTAAAAACCTTGAAAATATTATATATTATAATAAAAGTATATAACTTTAAAAAAATTCTAAATTTAGATTTCAGTTGTAATTGTATTTTTGGTAAAAATGGCACTGCCTATATTAAAAAAAAAAAATAATAAGAATTATAAATTTTGTATGCATTTTGATTTTCATTTGCAATTTTTTCTTATTAGCTAGTCTGAAATGTATAAATAATTTATTGTAATATATTTTATAATTTTTTAATATTTTGTATATTGTATTGTATTGTATTATATATTGTATTATATTATATCATATTATGTTTGTTTTAATGCGTAAAATAAATTATATATCATATGTAAATTGTATGATGAAAAAAATGATAAAAAATGATAAAAAGAAATAAGCACTAAAAAACATAAAAAAAAAAGAGGACCGCCGATTGCAATCGGCGGGGGTGGTGGAGGGCCTCTACGGGTTGATGCGTTTTTACCAAATTTTATTTAAATTTTTTAATTGAAAATATATAATTTATATATTTATAAAGTTTCAAATTTTGTCAAGATTTATATCGTAACTACATTTGGTCAAAACGGAACAGCCTAAAAAATTAAAGCTATTTATTCATTTTTCTGTAATAAATATAATTTAACTAATGATATTATATCTGAGCTTCTTCATATATATATATATTTTTTTTTTTACATAGAAACACTAATAAATGATAAAATCTTAAATGATTGAATTTTAATAAAGATAAACTAATAAAATTTATATTTTTAAACAGTTCTCGGTAACATATTAACATATGATAAAACAATGGGCTTGATACCGGTTTCTAGTCGTCTACGAGATGGCACCACAGATAGCTTTTCGGCGAGGGCGAAAGCCCAGGCGGCTGTGTCAGGCCTCTTCTCAGTAAACAATATGGCCGGTTCGTCGTGGTGCGCGTGTTATGTCGTCCTCGCCGTGTTCGCCAAGTGCCGACGTCCGTGCTGCGAGCGGAATTAATCGTTCACGGTAAGTGCAAGCCCGAGAATTGGGAAACGCGCCTGTCGAATGACATATATGAAAAGACATTTGAACCGCGGCCGGCGTCTGCCCCCCGCTGCGAGTAACGCGCGCGCGCTCACGCGCCCGCTCGCTATCGCCGACGATTTCGGCCGAGAGGAACGTTCGTTCCCGAGCTGGAGGAAAAGAAAGGATCCGACGCGGTCCGGAGCGTTTCCCGTCGCGCTCGGACTCTGTCAACGTCCGTGGTGACGCGACGGTAACAGGTGTCGCCGCGTCGTACGTACGTAGCGTGAGTGCGAGCGCACTCGCGCCCGCACGTCGAGCGGGTGAAAGCGGTGTCGACGTCGGTGCGCGCTTTCCGCGAATTCGCGTTCCTGCACCGATTCGTCCTCGACGAACCGGCGCGCCCGTCCGTCCGTTCTCGCGGTTTCCTGACTTCCGCGAACTTGGCCGCGGACATCCGTTTTTTTACACGCTGCGACGGCGCGCGAGAGACGCGTGGCCAACGAAGCAACAGGTTTTTTGTACCGAGAAACCGTGCGGCAGCAGCGATGACCTTTGGACGATCCCTCATCCGCAGAATCCGCGTCGTCGTGACTCGAAATTTTTAACGTGTTTTTCCGACGTTCGGCCGCGAATGACAAGTCTCGAAACACGCATAGGAAATACGATGATCTGTCAAAAAAATTAAATCTCATTTCGAACGAGGTAGATTTATTCATGTAGGTATTTAACAATTTTTTTAAACGATCCTAAGATTGCACGGAATCGAACTGATTCGTCGAATGCGTGTCAACTAGCCGCGTTCGTGTACCCCTCGGGGATAAGGATGCATTCCGTACGATCGCGGATTTGAAATTGTACGACGGGATTTCGAAATTGTGGGTGGTTTTACCGAGAGAGAAAGAGAGAGAGAGAGAGAGAGACAGAGTATACGCCACGATCGCGGAAAGAGGTATCGTGTCGGGGGAGCAGCGAAAAATCGCGCTGTGACGCAAGACGCGCTGACCTCAAAATTTGCGCCGCACACACGTGCGCTCTTGCCTCGTTCTCTGCTCGCTTTTCGCACGTGAAGGATTTCACGACGCGAACGAAATGGAACGGGAAACAAGATTTCGATGTGAGAATCGACATTGGAAAAAAGGAGTGTATGCAAAACTGCAAGAGTGTGCGTGTACGGAAAATATTGCAATTCAGCTTTCATCTGACCTCGTTTTAAACGTTTCATAATTCGCGAACTCGGAGCAAAAATCTGACTTGATGCGCCGAATTATAAAATAATTCGTGATTGAATAATTCAGCGAGAGAGAGAGAGAGATAGAGAGAGATAGAGAGATAGAGATAGATGCAAATTTTCAAAATTTAATATTTTCTATGTAATATAGTGCGTTCTCTCTTTAAAAGTGTTAAGCGGTTTATGGGTTGTTTCCGTCTCGATCGAAGTGAACTACAATGTTCATGAAATGTTGTCATTAACATGGATCGAGACACGAAGACAACCCATAAACCTCTTAACTCTTTTAAAGAGGATATCCGTGAAAGGCTCAAAAGCGTGTATTTTCTCTGAAATTAAGATGAGCATACATGGAAAGGAAGTTAGGTTGAAGTATCTAAAAATTTAAATAGATGAGGATAATTTTTTGTTGGACTATCAAAATAATTATGTAGGACGATCACGCTAGTTGCTGGAACATCAAAATTTTTTGCAGCATTGCTCGTCATGTGCTTGAGTTTCCCACATTTTGATGATCTAACGAAACTTTTTTAAATCTATATTTAGCTAAGTTTTTAAGTATTTCAGCAAAATCGTTTTTTCCGTGTAAGAATGCGATTAGGGGTAATGTTCCGTAATAACGAGAGAAAACGTATTATTACACGAATAATGAGTCTCTAAGCATTATTGCTGTATCGTCGTAACTTCCACATTGATTAACTTCCTCTAATTCGCGAGATATAAATTTCATACGAGCTCGCGGTTGAAAATGTGCGTTTCGCAGTATTTATGCTCGCAGTATTCGCGTAATGAGACGAAAGCGAGATTTTGCGAGAAATATTTTTACGGCACGTGATTTGCAAAAAAATAAAAAAGGACGTGCGATTTGGTTCGGAGATCCGCAATTCTTTTTTTCTAGACACAAAAATGTTAGCAGTAAGACTTAAGCAAAATCGATCATGGAAAATATAAGGCAATAACGTAAGCAATAGCAAATAAAAAAATGTAGATTTGTTTGCTGCTTACGTATTTCTTTGTGTCTCCACCCTTCTTCTTCTTCTTGCGATAATTACCGCAGCAGGCTATTTCCCCTCTTCTTACTTCTGATTGTGTATTATCGTAATATTTTCGCTCTATTGAAGCGACGAACGTTTGGTGCGTTTGTTACTTGACGTCGCTTGTCGAATAATTGTTGAAATGCTTTTGACGTAACTGCTATTTCGTAAGTCTAATTGAATATTGCAGATTCGTTTTCCAATTTTACTCCCTCGAGCCACGACATTTCCTTGCGGGGAACGGCATGATCGCGAGAGAGCGAAGCTTCAGGAAAAGCGGTTGCGTTCTTCGCGAGCCGACTCTTTCGCTCTCTCGCGAATGACGCAAGTCGACGCAACACGACTTCTCGTTGCGCTCGTCTGCCAGCTAGTTAATGCTCGGGCCAATGCTAAAGATCCCCATTGATTGGTGCTTCAAAAGCAAACGTCACACCGACACCCTTTAGCGAAAACAGATTGATAAATCGCGGACACAGCTGATTCGCGGGTGCATCGTATTATAGTGCGGCCAGACTATGCGCGATTCGTGACAGTTCAAAACTCGCAATTTTTTATTCATATAAGATTTGCAAACAATGCAAATGGATTCGTCGAATTTGCACTCGTCGTTTAATATTCTTGTCAATTCGCTAGCGGAGCGATTTTTTTGACGAAATCAAAAGATGCGAATTATCACGAATCGCGCATAGTCTGGCCATATCATTAGTGATACCATATCATTAGTGATTTATATTCACGCGCGAAATATAGTCGAGCATTTAATGCTGTGTGTCATTTTTCAATCCTTAACATCCTCGTCGTACGGATATATCATCAAATAAACTTGTTGACACTTTGCATATAGATTAATATGTATGATATAAATTGCGCGTGCCACAGTCATTGCCTTTGATTTTAATTTCTCGTTGACAAAACAAATACACACACACAAATAAATCATTCTCCGAGCGACCATCACCTTTCATTGCTGCAGTTTACAAAATATTATTAATACTTATCGGAATATTTTGTTGCACATTTGTTATGTATGGAAATCTACATTTTAATGTTTGTTGCCACTTTCATTTAAATTATATANTACAAAATATTATTAATACTTATCGGAATATTTTGTTGCACATTTGTTATGTATGGAAATCTACATTTTAATGTTTGTTGCCACTTTCATTTAAAATATATATATATATATATATATATATATATATATATATATACAAATAATAAAATAACATCTTTGATAAATTGATTACATTAATTAAATAATTAAAGATGCGCTAAACTGGTCAAAGCTAGATCTTCGTGCTAATGTTTCTTGCGTGAATTTATATACATTTATCAAATTCACCAAATGCGCACCGAATAAATTTTCGGTCTTGAAACACAATCTTAAATTGAACAAGAATATAATAATATCACGATATTAAAATTGATAATTAATTTAATAATAATGATGCTAACAAGCTAAATCTTAATCTCTTTCCCCCCCGAATATTATAAAGAATTTATTGCGAAAAATAACACCTCAGATCTTTCTTCGATCCTTGGCTGAGATGATGTTATTTTTCGTAACAAATTCTTTATAATATTCGAGGAGAAGAGGGATTAAGATGCTTGTTAACATCATTATTATTAAATTGATTATCAATTTAATATTGTCATATTATTCTTGTTCAACTTAAGACTGTGTTTCAAGGCCGAAAAATTTATTCGGTGTGCAGTTTGGTGAACTTGATAAATGTATATAAATTCACATAAGAAACATTAGCACGAAGATCTAGCTTCGACCAGTTCAGCGCATCTTTAATTATTTGTTGTGTTTTCACATATACCGGTCTATATTCTATTTGTTATTTGAAAACGTTAATTAAATTTAATTGATTAACTTAAATGAAAATGGCAACATAAACGTCAGAATGTTGATTTCCGTACATATGACAAATATTCAACAAAATACTCCGAGTATTAATAATATTTTCGTGTGAAAATGCGGCAATGTGAAAAGCGATGATCATTCTGAGAATGATTTTCGGCCAGTCTAGGTATTCCGAAAGCGTCCTCGGTCCGTTTCGCGCGGAGATCCTTTCTCCTCGATGAGGTAGAGACGTCACAAGACCTCGAATTCGTCGGTGTCACGTGCGTTCTCGCTGAGCCGAGGATTTCGTGCTCGTCGCGCAATCTCTGTCGCTGTTCGCCTTCGTGAACAAACCTTCCGCTCGCTGAATCTTCTCGCTGAACACGCGTTTTCGTCGGCGATGACAAGATGTCCCTTTGTTGTTGCCAGGTGAATAATCGCGGTGCAAATAGCGATAAGTGACTCGAAGAATAAGACTGGCGCACAGGCAAACAGGCGTCGATCTGTTTAACGTGTAATCTTCGTAGCCTTGGAGTCTATAGATTACTATACATTTTTATATTACTTTTTTTCGGTATATATTGCGTCGAAGTTTACGGTACATTGTGTTAAAATTAATACAATTAGTAACAATGTAACTACGCAAATTCGTTTACGATTTCATGCATATTGCGCTCATTTACGCGATGGAGATTATTTCTTACGTAATTCTTGCAATGCTGATAATGCATCGTTGATAATGCTCATCGATCACGTCGCATGTTGCCCAACAAATACGCCGCCTTATTTTAGTGAATAAGACCTAACGGTTAAATAACCATAATCTCTTCGATACTTACTTGAAGTCGTTGAAGAAATGTATACGCTCGTCAGTTATCGCGCCTAACGATCGTACGGATAGCATTAGGTCACATACATCGATTCCTTTCACCCCTGGCGTTCCTGAATAATGGATTTCCACTACTTGCTAGGGGTGCAATTCGCGAAGCATATATCCCACTGTCGTTTTCACACGGCCTGTCAACAGATTCCCTAAGCGAAATTGTTGTTGCGATGTTGTTCGTACACGCGCCACATGACCTGATACGTGTTCTATTCCAATGTTATATGATATCGCTTCTTAACTATCTTACATACTCAGACGTTAATTACTATAACGCGAGGTCATTAACGCGCATGCGGTAAAGTTGATAATTTATCATCTTACTGTTGTCTTTTTTAAGCGAAAATTAAACGTCGAGTATCTTACATTTAACTTTATTATCTTTATTTTTCCTTTGGATGTTTATTTTTCGCGTTAATTATTATACGAATTATTCTTTTTGCTAATTTGCAATTCTAAGAGTTACGAAGCGATATCTTGATTGCTTAGACATTGCTTGATTGCTTAGATTGCTTAGGCAGTTTTGACATCTCCAAGAACGATCCATAAACTGTTTTGCGTTGCTTGAATGATCGATATGGTCAAGATTAGCCGATATTGTGTAGATTTGTATACGAGAGACCGAAAATTGTTACGTCCCGCATAGTTATCAGAAATATGAAGGCCGCGATTGCGATTTGCAGCGTAACGAGCATGAAATACGTCACACTGTTTACATTTTTGAGGAACGAAATTCTCGCGATTTATCTGATTTATATCTGTCACAAAAGTTGATTTACGAAGTCGTCGAGCTTGCTCTTATTTTGTAAGATGCTCGAATGCTTCGTCATACTCTCAGAGATTGCCAAATGTAAAGATATAATTTAAGTCTATTATAAATCTATAGATAATAAATTTTTATTATGTATATTTATTATTTATATTTTTTAAGTCTTAATAAATGTATAAATAGTATAATTTCTTTATCTATCCATAATATATCTTCTAAACTATCTTTTATTTTTATGTATTTTATCATAAAATAATATTCAATTTTTGCAACGATAAACTATTCGATTTTATAATATCTCGAGCTAATAATCTTCTCTTGATTAATTTCATACACAAGTGTTACGTTGTATTTTATTGATTGGAAAAATTTTCGTCGCTGTGCTCTTTCCGATAGCAATCACATTGTTTTAATACTTTTTTGTTTAGCGATATGAAAGTTTTAATATCTATGCTGTACGTACTTTCACACTCGAGTAAAAGGAACGATGAAAGCAGGCATTCGTTCGTTGTGACGTTCAATCACTTTCTCAAGTCTACTATCGGCCTTGACCATCATTAAAAGGTCGGCGAAACAGACAAAAGTCCCTGCTAGAGAACTTACGATGTATTTTTCATTTAACCAAGCACCGACTTCCTCAAATATATTTTTCATGTGAGAGTATCGTATGTAATTTAACAATTGTTTAATTGCTTCTGCTAAAAACGGTCGTTAATGTAAGGTATATTCATCGGACAGTAGTTTTACTTTAAGACGAAGAAACAGCGTCGCTACACAGTATCGTGTAAAAAAAAAACTGCTTTTTTCTTATGTATTTTACCTGTTTATTGTGGCTCAACATATCCCGATAGCATCTTTGTACATATTGCAGTCGTTAGGTAAATCGCGAGATATTCTCGATCAGTGTGAAACGCATTCTGTCGAACGTAAGAATAGCTTTGTAGAAGTATTTCGTTTCTTCAAGGATACTCCTAGAAATTTCTATTGATATATCAAACGGAAGTGGTTTGCAACGAGATACACTTCTCTTTCGTAAAAACACTTATGTTAGCAGTAAAAGAATTTGATACTTACGTCAGAATTTTTTCAACACTAAACAACGTAAGCCATGTTCTAAATTATTTGCTTAAAATTTTTGTCATATTGATTGTCATATTGATTATTATGATTGTTCATTTTGTGAAGTGTTTGCTACACAGTCGTAAAATGCGGTTACATAGAAAGATAGGATGTGTATGTAACGTGTTTGTCGTTACATAGAACGAATAATAATCGAGCGAATGTCCATGGCATCATCACAGCTCGCGGAATTCTCGTCGATAGCTCGTTCTACCAATTTTCAATGTCGTGAACCTTTAACTCGACTCGATCTTGCATGCCTCGATGATGTTGCGTTCTTTACGTAACTGTCGATTGTAGAGTCTCAGATTGAATACATTTATGGAGTTATTTGATTTGGAAAATTGCCTTTTTTTCCTTAAAGAAATCTCGAAGAAATTTAGATTTTTATAAATTTATAAAATTTTATAATTGAACAAAATATCAAACTTTATCAAATCTTGGATCAAACATATTGTGATATCGAACGATATCTTTACAAGAATATTGCATCCGTTTTAAAAATATTAAGTGAAGTTATACGTATTGACATACGATAATATAAAGGAAATTAACTTTCTTATCGCCTTTCCTGATGAAAACTTTATTCTCGTTCTTTCGAAATAAATCTTAACGCCGAGTAGCACAATGAAGATATCGATTCCGCAATACAACGTCGGGATTCATTAAATTCGCGTGGTATGCGCATCGATAAATTTCTATGATAATGAAAGTGTCGAGATAGAATCTATTATTAACGACACTGCATATCGTTGAGACATCGATAAAGTAAAGCACAATAATAATCAATTTTTCTTAATCATTAAAATTATTAATTTTATTAATTTTTTTTTTTTGATAAGCGCAGCGTTTGCTTTTGCAAATAATTAAATTTGTAAAAAATGAATTAATAAACTATTTTTATTATATATTTGAGTTTATAACTAATTTATTTAATTGTTATATTTAACAATATTATTATGTATATATGATTATTGAGATCATTACATTAGTTAATATTTTACGTCTCTTATTTTTTAATATTTTTTTAATCGTGTAATCGCGTTTGAGTGAAAGTATCTCAGCTCGCTACAATCGTGAGTCTCTCGTACGCTTTCGGTGCACGTGCACTCAGACGACGCATTCCGTTCATAGATAAACGTGACTGGCATCATTAGTCTCATGGAATCAATTAACGGACCGGCACTAGCGATAATCACTGACGAATACCGATATGAATACGAATACTGATACCCGATTGTGCAATATTTGCAGTTAGTCACTACTACATGTATTAGCGAACGGATCCGTTATTTTTCAACAGTCATCGGAGCGATTTGTATTAAAAAATAACAAAAATTGTAAAATTAAAAATGTTAATAAAATATTAATGTTATTAAAATGTTAATATATTAACTATACTATACTATATATTAACTATACTATATATTAACTATATTATATTAATTATACTATAATATATTAACTATACTATACTATAGATTAATATCTTTGCACGATTAATTCTGCTGTTTTGGTTTAAGAATCTTTCAATTAATGCATTTTTTTTTCTTTTTTTTTGAAAAAATGGAAAAGAAAAAACGATTTTTATAACAAACATAGGGTGACTCCGCATATTTGCGCCGAAGTCAGAAAAAATAGAAGGAGTAAAGGTAATTTGCATACAATCACTTATATGCCTTTATGTATTGTGTCATGATTTCAGTTTTTCACTAATATTAATATTAATGAAATCATTGTGAATTGAATAGATTTCTCAATAGCTACTTATATAATTAATAGCTATAATAGCTACTTACTAGTAACGCTACTATGTTACAACCTACGTAAAATGATTACTGTAAGGAGTAAAAGACTTGATTATTTCATGATACATACGTATAGAGGGATAGTAAAGGAAGTGTAGCAGTATACAAGTGCTTAGCTCTTTGTTCAGCTTGATGTTTTGTATAGCCTATTTGTTTGGGATATATAGCATTTTTAGCGCGGAATTTATTCCACAGTATAAACGCTCTGTGAATAGAAGAGTATAATAAGAAATGTTTATGCTCAACATTTTATTTTATATTAATGAATAATAAATATTGATGTGTTAATTAATAAATAAATACAAGATTATTATTACTTTCTGCCAGGGCTGGAATGATTTAAATCAATTGATTAAAATCAGTGATTTAAATCGCGATTTAAATCAAATGATTTTTTTACCAAAAAAATCATTTGATTTAAAT
>JANQDE010000064.1:20067-55717 GCA_037157785.1 Cephalotes varians
AAAAAAAAAACACGTTTATTATTTTGTAATAAAATTTAATTATTTTCTTACTACTAAAAATAATTAACTCGAACAAGAAATTTAATTTAAATCAAAAAAATCTGATTTAAATTAAAAAAATCCGATTTAAATAAAAAAAATCCGATTTTTTGGATTTTTTTAAAAAAATCATGATTTTTACCAGCCCTGCTTTCTGCATATATTTATCATTCTTATTTCCTAATAAAACTTTATAAACACATTTTGTAAATGTCATTTTACGTCTTATTCATGAGCATTATTTATAAATTTTTTGAGCAGTATATTTCACATATAAGTAGCCATCTTTATGGGATATATGGCAAAAATAGATTTAAAAACATTTTTTTGTAATATAAAAAATAAATATTTCGTATATTTCTAATTTTTTTATAGTAGTAGTATAAATAATATTTAATGATGTAATTTATTTACCTTAAATATAGCAAATAATACTTGATAAGTTAAGTTTTCGAGGTGCGGCATTTGTACCGGAGGGGGGGGGGAAATTACCCTAATTAAAAACTATCTTTTTATTTAACCTTGAATAAACTTTCATAAAATGACTCGAAGTTTATGCGTAATGGTAATGTGAAAAAAAATTTCGGTAAATATAATTAGTATGTTGAGTATCTTGAGTATCTTTCTTCTATGTCCAAAAATGAATACCAAAGTATATTCAGAAATGATTGAAGTAATTATGTTTTCTCTCTAAAATATCTTATGTCTTAGGAGGAAAAGACATAATATCACTTGTCTATAAATGCGATAAGATATCGACCGAGCGACAATGTACAATATTTTACAGTTTTCATTGAAAGTAAGTGCGTCTTTTCGACATTTGAATTGCAACTGATTTGGAACCGGGGTCCCTCAAAATGAAAGTGATTTTGAGAAGCATTTGTAGACAGGAATACGAGAAAAATAGTAAAAAAATTCTCTTACTAATAGATACAAAAATAACTGTTATTTGCATTCTACAATTCTTATCTACCATTACGCCTACCATTACGTAAGCTTGCAACTTTCCACGCGTCTTAGGAAGAAGAAAAGGATTTCAATGTATAAACAAAAAAACGTCATCGAATCACAACAAAAATTCCTCAGAAAAACGTAAACAATATTAACATGCATCTTTCAGTTATATACATTACAGTGAAATAAACCTAGGATATTTATTGAATTTAGCTACATCACCTCAAATATTGATAAAATTATGCTTATTCGACGCATTTTTGCACGAAATGAAAGAATCTAGCAGAAAAAAGACTTCAATTTAGAAAGGCGAAGATTTAATATCTATCAATTTTCTATCCACATACATCTTGCGTACGAGGCCTCTAATCTTTTCAATATCTGCTATTTTTAGAAAAATTAGACTTGTCAATTTAGTAAGGCGAAGATTTAATAGATATCAATTTTCTGCACACACATACACACACACACACACACACACACACACACACACACACACACACACACACACATCTATTATTTTGGAATCTAATTGTTGGAGAACTTTTTTACTATTTTTCTCGTGTTCCTTGCTAAGATTGCTTCCGAAAATCACTTTTATTATCATAATCGAGCTTTAATGTAATCTAATCTTCAATCAATAATCGATTTGACATAAACATGTGACTTATTTTTCTGAAATCTGACGATTGATTGGGTGACGATTAAGAGAAACAGTTGTGCCAGAGCTTGATGATGAATAATAGAATTATGCGATTTCATCGCATAATTCTTGTCTGTTAATCGATCATCTGTTAAATAATATATTCTTAAAATCATAAAAATATTTGTTAAATCCTTTCGCAGTCTTTCCTTTACATTCAAAGCAATATTAAACAAATCCGAAACACGTTGTTCTTTCACTTTTATTCATTATTATTTCATTTTTAATCTATTTTATTTTATTTTACTTTTCTTCTCGTCTTGCGTTAACATACTTTTTTATAACCGCTTTAGTCCGGAATCTCATTTTTAATCTTCGTACAAAAAGATCGTAAGATCATTCTGCGATATAATTTTTTATTCTGTTAATGCTGCATGGAACTTTTATCATCCCATCGATATACTTATCTTATCAGGCACTCCTCTCTCTTTCTCTCTTTCTCTCTACTGAATCCTCGTAAATATCGTGAATAATCTACGCCGAGAGAATGTGCATTGTCATTTTAAGTACTTGAATAGATAGCCACAGCATCTAAGGTTAAGCCATTACGGTTCAAAATATATTATAAAATTCGTACTTAGAACATAAGAGCATAAGAAAAAACGTAATTTGAAATATCACTTGTTATTATGGATTTTAATTACGTTCTTCCCCAAGTGTCGTATTTAATCTTTGCGGACATTTACGTAGAAATCTAGGCGCAAATATTAACACGTGATGCGCTTAAGATACAGAGCAGATATAATTCACTGTAAACACTTTTATTTGTACTGACAAATTTTATGAAGCAATATTTGTACTATTTTTTCTGTTTGTTCCAAGTTCTCTATTTTTAAAATTGTGTGCGAACAGAGCTCATTAGAATATCAATATGTAATGTATATAATGCACGCGTTTTGCATTATTAATCGTGAACTTTAAATAAAAAAGTAGAACGTTGTTATCTGATTAGTTTATATAATATTTCGTGCAAGATTTTTATTGAAATACATGATTCTTAATTGTGTAAGCATTTCGCAAACTGTTGACATCTTTATTTACAATAAGAACACATGTTAAATTATTGTATCAGTGGAATCTCATTTTTAATCTTCGTTCGTGATTAGATTAGTAGCATGTATGTTTCACAGACCTCGTCTCGGCGAGAATCCTTTTAATAACATTTGAATTAACAACGAATTAAAATTTTATTACAAATCTATTATGCTTAAAATATTATTAATATTAATAAGAAATATTATTAATATTTAATATAATTAAAAAATGTATAAATATATAAAATGTTATAAACAAATAAAATTTGTTACATAAAAATATTAATAAATGTTAATAAAATGTTTTTATATTTGAAGTGTTGCGAGACTGAGGTATCGACACGACTAAATAACTTCAAAGAACCTTAGTGCTATCTTTAAACAAGCATATCGAAATGGACATGGCTTTACATGTATCACTCTTTGTGCAAAGAGCCTCTGCTTCATTTTTACTTTCGATACTATGTAGCTTATATGAGAGGAAAAAAACATTCAATGATTCTACATTTGCACATTGAACCATTTACTCTTATTGTTAAAAAAGCGATATAAAACAAATTTGCATGTAGTAGTAAATTCCGATTTAAATCAGACGCGTCGCATGAACTTTAGATATATCGATTAATAACGCTGAATGTTGTGACTTTATGACAAAATTTATGACTTTTTTTTATGTTGACAATAATTTTTTGAATTTGATGCCCAACTTAGTGTCGCAAAACCGTTGACTTAAATAAAATTTTATTTTATTTTTTTTTTCAAGAAGACGTTTTTGTACGGAAAACATTGTTAAATTTTGAAGAATATTTAGATTAAAGTTTATATTATTCTCCATTGATAAATAACAAATATCTGACTGCTTTGTTAAGATTGTCAATACATAAATCTGCAATGTATCTTTACGATTGTTCCTTGTTCTGCTGTTAATCTTTCATTATCGTGTGTGTAATAAAAAAATCGTAGGTCGGGTCACATTTAGCTTGAATAAACGTGAGTTAAGCTAAATGGGACAATACCTATCATTGGCTGCCGCACCCTTCCTATCTCCGGCCCTACCCTTTCGGTCATCACATAGGGGGTTGTCCCGGTACTTTGAAAATCGCCGCTTTCTAGAAGCTGATATTTCATCATTACCGCAGGTTTTTTATTGAACACAGTCACGGATGGCAATTTGAGACTTTCTGATTTATATGTGCGATAGACCACTAGCGTTTAGACATTTACAAAATATTTTTATCGCATAAAATCTACAAGCTTATACGAATTAATATATCAAAGTTAACTTCAGATTAAAATTGAAACTCGCTCGTGTAAGCGGTGTAATTATTCGTATTGAATCGCTGTAAATCGATTGGTTTGGGAAGTAGTACGAATTTATTTGAATGAAATATATTAATGTTAATTACATGTTATTTATATGTATATTACTCAATTAATCATATTAATAAAAAAAATTATATTAATAATATTTATACAATCGCGATAATTAAAATGTATTTTGGAAGCAAATAAACTTTTTGTTTAACTAAATAACTAAAGCGCGATTTTCAGAACAAACGAGCGATTTATGATTATGAAATTGTGATCGATTTATTCATATTCCTGCGACGCATCGACGGCTTACTTTACAAATCGTATTATATATTAGGCTTCGCGTGCCCGTCGTCGCGACGGGCAATCGACCCTCGGTCCATAAATCGTGCAAGGGGTGGATAGACCACTTTTCCTCGGCAGTGCGCCGAGGTGCTATTTACTACACAAATGAAGCAGTCGGTCGCCATGATTCGCCACCATTTAGAATCGCCATTCTATCGTCGTAAAAACTGGACTATCGCGTTATCTCGTGCAGAATATCAGGGCGGAGACGATGTCACTTTGCAAGGTCGCGATGTACATATTATGAATGCGTGAAAGCTAGCTGGCCACGCCTTCGTTATATGCTCGAATAATAGATATTTCTTTATTGTATGTATCAATTTCATTAGTCGTTTGATGTTTTATCATCGTTATTTTATTTGCGACGTGCTGATCTCGCGCTGTTAGATCCATTAATTTTGAGGACAAATCACTGTTCATAGGATCACTCGTGCTTATTCGTGAATCACCTTTCACTATATGTATAATATGGATACAAGATTTTAGTATTATACACTGTTATTTAGGTTTACAGGATAAGCAAAAAATTCGGCTATTCCGAAAATAAGATATTTAAGAAAAAAATGTTTCACATAAAAGTTCACACAAAAGGATTTCATCAAATATATCAAACGCGATATCTAGCAATCCCTTTATTTGATTTTGAATTCAGATATGAAGGAGTTTTCAAAGTCAACTTCAAAATTTTAAATGGGAACACCTTTATTTTTTATTCAATATTATAGCTGACAACGAGATCTTTTGAAAAGACTACTCTTAATTAAGTGTTTTTTTGAGATATGAGTTGATAAAATTCAGGTATATCGTCGGCATTATCTAAGTTGATTTTGAGAATTCTTTTATATCTGCACTCAAGGTGAATAAGTATTGCCGTTTGATGCATTTGATGAAACCCTACAATTTTTGTATGAAACATTTTTTCGCAAATATTTTATTTTCGAAATATTTAGTATTCCCAGTATTTTTTGCTTACCCTGAGTATAGATATAAAAAATTTTTACACTAAATTACACTAGTTAATTTTATTTAAGTATAAATTTATTCAAAATTAGCCGATATAATATATAATTTAATTATATACGGAAAAAACAATTTTGCTGAAAGGTCTAAAATTTTAGCCGGATACAAATGAGAAAAGTAATTTTGTTGAGCTATCAAAATAATTATGTAGAACGCTCAAATAAATTGCTAGAATATCAACATTTGTTGCAGCATTGCTTATTATTTTTAAGATTCCAACAAAATTATTTTGATGATGCAATAAAATTATCTGTTCTGTTCAGATCTGTATTCAGCAAAATTTTAGATTCCTCAGCAAAATTGTTCTTTCCGTGTAGGTATTACCTAATAATAGACCGGGGGTTGTTACAGTTTTTGTTTAGTGATTTTTAGAAAAAAATGAATACAAGATTTTGAAACGTTATATATGTTAAAATACATCTATATCCCTCAGGTATTAACAAAATATTCTTAAATATATCATCATACAAATAAGTTTTTTTTAATTTAAATTAATTTAATTTAAATAAAACTGAAAATGTAACAATTAATTCCATTGTTGATTAGGTTTGATTGTCACGATTGTCACAAGGTTGATAGTTGTATATTCAGGACTTTTTGCAATAATCACTTAATGTACGGTAATTCATATTAAAAATTCTAATACGGTCGGATAGATAAATGTATTTTTACTGTTCTAACGACTTCTAAAATAATATCAGGCGGAATTTTATCTCTAATTATCTTCTTTTCTTATTTTCGTATCATATGTTACAATTTAACCTCACATAATTTCTGAATGACTGTTTAAATCAGTATGAAAAACGCGGCTTTCTCGAAGAATAGAAAAGCTCATTTAAGACTATCTACCACAATTTTTTCTACAATTTTTTCTAGTAAGAGATTATATTCACAAATTTGATTACAATAATGATTATTTAACCACAGTCAAAATATATTTAAGACATGTCATTTTTTATAATTGTAATGAAATTGCGATTGGTAATGCCAAACTGACAAAAAAGACAAAATATAAGATGAGAAAAATTTATTCAACTTCATTTTCTTAAAAGTTGTTGTAATATACGCGATGTTTTTGCGACGCAAACCATTTTACGTCATAAATGAATATTACAGCAATCTACAGTATAAAAAAGAGAATTTTCTGATATATGTTGATTGAGTTATAAGCTTTTTGACAACCAATCCCGTATGACAATTTGCCTCGGTCTTCCCTAAACATAACATTAATCATACCGTGGTTTAAATATATATTCCAAACATCCATATATTACTGCGATATTGTCTTGAAAGACAATAGTCTATAATCCGCAAGTTATATATGTCTCGCATTATCTCTTATTAGACGGAAGGTTAATGTGGGCGTCATCACGTGCGAAAGATCAGCATAAATATTATGTAATAACGTTATATTGAATACAGATCATAAGAACTAGAGCTAGTTGATATAGTCTATACTTTTATGTATATGATATCTCGTCGATTGGTTTTGCTGTTACGTATGCAAGACGATAATATCTATCTACGAAAATTCTGCGAGACACATTCTATATTCTACATTACGCTAAAACGTTTGTTTCTCACGCGTGCTCTGTCAAATGAAGGAATTGTGAATTATCGATTATCACCTACCATTATTTACACCATTTGTGCGATTAAAAAGTGGATCGATATACTAAGAACTCAGTTTTCCACATAATTAACTTTTTGTTATGTGTCATTATAACAACGTTTCATTTAATCATTTATTTTGTAACCGTAACGTTTCATTTAATCATTTGTAATCATATAATAACGTAAGATCGCGTTTTTATTGAATAAAAGTCTCTTCTATAATATTTGCTAATTGATATAATTAGTATCCTACGCAACTAATTGAAAAGGAAATCGAGAAAATTAACGGAGAGTATTTCTAAGACATGGAATATTTGGTAGTGGGTGCGTTCGGCTACACGAAAAGAACGGTTTTGCTTATCTGAAAATTTAGCTAGGCTAAATTAAATCTGGCTTCGCCAAAAAATCAATAAAGGCGAAAATTTTCGCAAATTGACGAGTCACGCTTATTATTAATAGAACCGATGCGTAACATGCTTACACGAGGCTACTCTGGATGTTTTTTCTCTCTGTAGATCGCGTGCTTATTTTCACCTATTTTTAAGCCTATATCGTAAATCACATCTTTTGAAAGAATGCATGACTGGAATTCGTAAGTCGTCGTCCGACGACACGGCTTAATTGAAACGTTCATTCTTTGTCAGACAAATGAAACTGTCTCGGCGATGATGTATCTTCGTTGTGTCTGACAACGGCTTTCCTGATATAATACCAGAAAATATGTGTCGTATGTGACCGAGACAACCCCTGGCGTTGTCGAGATTTCCATTTCTTTCAATTCTTTTTCATCACGCGATTTCCAATTACTCTATCTCTACCGAATTATTCATAGATATTGTATATCAGCTCGCTGAATTATATAACTGCGTTGTTCGCGGATATTTCCGGAGAAACTAATCGACGCGCAAAAGCAACGTGGGACGAACTCGATATCACGATCCGCGGAGTATCTAATTCCCTAATTAGTGAAATTAATATGCTACTGACACGCATATGTATCAAAAATAAAAGATGACACGGTAAATTGTAAAAGTGCTGATTAAATCATCGATCTTTTTTTAACGTTGCGAGGTGGAGTTTCTTCTTCAATTCTTTTTCTTAATTTTTGACAATCCTCATTGAAAAGGTGCTATATAATTATAACGGATTGCGGTTTAGCACCCGGGGGATTAAAAAATATAGGTTTAACGTTGATGAATACTACTTTATTGACATATTATAATATGTGCGATGCTGGATGCTAAAATGTCGCGGATTGGCATTTCTAAAATGTCAGTCGTGTCATTAACATATTGAGAATGGTATTTCAGAACTTGGTTTTTAGTGACCTAGGTTCGATCTTTTTTTCGAGATGCTATTGCGTATCAGTAATTTCTACTTAATATTTTTAAGTGTTCTATCTGCAATTACTGAAATGATACATTTATTTGTTTGCAGCACAATATTTTTTTACGAAATTCGCTCTTAGAAAATTATAAATTTGTAATTATATAGCTTTTTTCAGTTTTACGCAGTTTATTATGTCATACCGCTTATTTCTAATGAGATTGTACACATATGTATGATTTTCAATCGGATTTTGAAATAATTTTGCGCCAAAAAAATTATTTTTTGATACACGGAAAGAAAGGACACTTTTTTACACTCGATATTTCTATTTGTTTGACTCTCTCTCTTAAATTTATTTCATAGAAACAATATAACTTTAAATAAAACATTATTTTATTGAATACAATTTTTTTAGTTTTATTGCATTAAATCATTGTTTAGCAAAAAAATCAATTGTTTGAACATTTTTCGATAAAATAACTTTTTCTGTTTACATCAAATATTTGGTTAGCCCAGTTTTGATTGGATCTATAAAGTTAATTATATTTACTATAGACGTTCTCCGCGAGAAGTACACGGCATTGCCATTAGATAGACCGCAGCGTTCTATTTCCCGTAAATAAGAAACTACGCAGAACAGAATAAAGGCAGCAATTTTTCATCGAGATTTTTCACCGATATGTAATTGATTTATGTATAAGTAAGGACCAATCATGTTCTTATGCAAGCAAGCAGGCTAACTGCTTTGTCTGGCTTGATGCGCGGTAAGAGCGACGTAATAGCCAATCGTCTTACTATTTTTTCGATAATAAGCGAATTGTAAAATGAAGAAAAAATGAAATGATATTTTTACTGAAATAATGAAAATTTTTAAACAAAAAAGAAATTCAATTTTTTTTTTCAAAATAACATTTTCAGGTAAATATATATATTTAAAAAATCAAACAATTACATTTTTTAATTTAAACATTGATTCGGTTGAACTATGCCAATGTATTTTTTAGATTTAAGAAAATTTGTTAAATCCAAAGAAATGTTTCTCTCTGTATTATTACCGACGACTATATAGCAAAAGATGAAAGATGTCTTGCTGCAAAAAAAGAGACAAATCTCTAATTTGTTTCCATTTATTTGAAATATCGTTGTATCAAACACAATCACATTGCAGATTTCTTTTTGTACTTTGTTTTTACAATTGTCTCTTATTTTCGATACATTTGGGATAATCGATTTTTTATTATATCAGTTAGTATTAATCGGCATTAATATATCAGTTGTATCAATTTGATAAATTGCGGTTAATTTGATTTTAATTATTTCGTCAACTAGTTTCTTGATAATCGTTCTATCGCGACGATTTCAACCGTCGTGGAGATCGGTGTCGCGACGCGCGGTGCTCCGGCCTTGTTCGGCCGCCTTCAATCGCCCGTCCCGTCGGTTCCGTCAGTCGAGCACGGCGCGCGCCTCCGAACGGTCCGGTCTATCGCGTGCACGGCGTCGAGGAGCGAGTCACTCTGCCGCGCTCGGCACGAGCCGTCGTGACACGCGATCGACGCTCGCCGCGCCTAACGTACGTACGTGACCGGATGCGAGGAGCAGTGACGAGCGATAAGTCCAAGTGCCTCCCGCCGTTTCGCGAGAATCGCTGTTTTTTACCGAAAAACCGACCGTGATTTTTCGTGACGGATTCGCCGAACGAACGAACGCGGAGCGTTTGATAATCCGCGTTGGGAATCGAGCGCTGCGATTGTCGAGGAACGCGCTGCCGCTGTCGAGGATTTATATTTGGGACGATAAAGGAAAAACGAGAAGAGCACCGATCGGATCTCTCGACTGACCGGCGCTCAAAGCTTGCGGGCGCTTTTCTCTAATCGAGCGAGCGCGGCGCGCAAGGTCGCGAGCTTTTTCGAGTGACGTGTCTGGTGATAGCGGGCAATTTTTCACAACAACAATCGGTGCCGGTTTTTCCCGCCGTGCGGAGAAGATTCAGCTAACGACGAACGCGAAACACGGTTTTCCTCAAGCAGACTCATCCTCGTTGATCTCTCGATCGAAGATCTTTCCGCGACCTTGACCCTGCAGGGAGGTTTGATCGATCGTCGAACACATCGCGATACGCGGAGTATCGATAAATTTGTATATCGAGGAAAAACGGTGTGAAGCGAGGACGAGTCGGCACCGACGGCCGTCCAGGACGTTCAACCGCAAAATTCCGCGAGGAATTCCACCATGCCGCGATGCCGTCGCGCAGACGAGAGCAACGATCGGAGAAAGTCACTGATTGATTGAGACTCGGATCGCGCCGGCTGTGCGAGAAGAAGCGTGTGCGAAGGGCGAGTTTCTTCCGACGGTTACGAAGAGCGAACACGCTAAATGAAAGTCTTACTATGCTAAGATATGACGACGAAGAGCCGTCTGCAAGGTGAGCATTCGTGATCTCGCGTGTCGCTTTCGGAATCGCGGAACATCTGACGGCGGGAAAAACGTTAGGAGAATGATTTGCATTAACATTTATCATTGCTGATACATAATGCGCAGTTTCTGTTTTTCTTTATGTTCCAGTGTGCGTATGAGCATGCGTGTGTATGTGTGGAGTTTTTACAACTATTTAACTTTTACGATATTAGGAATACGATCAGATGTATTTGACGTGTTCGACTTTGAGTAATTAAAAAATTTTCTTTAGCTAAATGACATTTTTGGAATAATACAAAAATAACAAAACTATATTTCTGTATAATCTTAGATTAATTTTCTTTTAATAGCATTTTGACTTTTCACATAGTGTAGCTTTCAAGATGTTTAGCTTGAAGAGTTTGAAAACTGAAAGAACGATTATTGTTGCTCCGAATTGTGTGGGACGATCATTTCAGTTTTCAAGGAATATCTCGCTCTTCTTGGAAACAACGGTTTTGAACGGTAAAAATTTAGCTAGAAATCTAAAAATAATTTTGGATCGTCAAAATTATTGTATGTAGAACATTTAAGCTGGTTGCTAGAGTGTTGGAACTTTTCACCAGCTTTTGTCATCAATACTTAAGCGTTCTACATAATTATCTTGATGATCTAACAAAATTATTTTCAGATCCGTATCTAGCTAAATTTTCAGATGAAAACTTTCTTTTCGTGTTCTTTTCGTGTAGCATCCACTACCAAATATTCCATGTCTTAGAAATATTCTCCGTTTTCTCGTACTCGTTTTAAAAATGTCGTAAAAATGGATTGACACGAAGTAGTTCGTGTTTTATAAAAATGGGTTTGTACGAGACAGCCGAATTCGTTCGCGAATTAAACGATTTATTCTCGCAACGTTCCGAGAACAATGAATTGCTCGGTGTTGCTCGTGGCCACTAAACGATCAATGAAAATGACGTTACAATGTCGTTTGTATCGCACGATACATTATCCTTTCTTGGATGTTCATGCACGTCTCTCCTATGGACAGTTAGATATACATATGTACGAGACGCGTGAGTTTACGTAAGGATCGCGAGTGGAGACCGTGCATGAGATTGATCATTGTAATTTGCCCATGTATAATTCTCTTTTAATTATTATATTGAATAATAGGTACACTCAGAGAAAAAAGTCGTACCAGCAACTAGAAATTTGAGGATAAATAGCGCCTCAACTATGTGTTATAAAGTTGTAATAACAACAATGAATAAGTAATACGAACTAAAAAAATGTAGTAATATAAACCATTTATAATAAATTGTTTAATAAACTACAGAAAAATAGTCGCATAATAATAATAATGTTTTTTTTCAAGTCTCTCGACAATAATTAATTGATTATGCTTCACTTTAAAAAAATATTTGTCTAAACTAAAAAAATGTAGTAGTTATATCTTATTTGTATAAAGTCTATATAACTGTGTAATGATAGTTGAGTCGCTATTTCACTATCAATTAATAGTTGACATATATTGTTACCGTTATTATATTTTTATAGTATTTAATACTACTTTAGTTCTTGTTACCTTATAAAACTAGTGCCAGATACTTAAATTACAGAGTTGTCAAAAATATAGTTGCCACAACTATTTCGTTTTCTCTCAGTGTAAAACTCTGTATTTTTACACAGTAAAGAGCACTTTGTATTTATGTTAAAAACGGTTCTCGTTAAAATTTTTGAGTTTTTAACATTCGAGTGTCAATTTAACATAAAGTGATTATGTTATTGGGATATTTTATATTAAGTTGATATTTAACATTTCTTAATGTCAAAACATAATTTATGAGTAAGTAAACAACTAACATAAAAATAATGTAGTTTGAAAATATAAATTTTAAAATAAATGAATCAAAGATGAATGTACGTGTTAATTTAACATATAATTATTAATTTTACTGAAGAAATATGTTTCCACAAATTGTGTCAAAATGTTTGTATTAATTTTTAATGTTTGTGTTATTTTCTAATATATTCATCTTATATCAAATTAACATAATAATTTGAATGAACGTTTGGGAATGAACACATGAAATATGTGTTAAATTTAACATAAATTTTCTAACAGTGTACTATATTATGCCAATTGGTCTTTTTTTTTTGAAGTTACGAGCAACCGTTATATAATACCAATCCTAGCTTTGATTACGCCTTACACAATTGCTTATCTTCTATTGTCATTTCGTTTATGAATTACGATGGATGCGTAAGAGAATAATCTTGACATTTTCACTGAGAAAATGAAATTATTCTACATCTCGAAACCGCATGATACGTTCGCTTCCTTCCCAATTTCGGGGACAAAATATGAATCTCTTCTGTAAAGATTGTGTGATTGGAGCTTGGGTATTCAGGGAATAACGATTAATCCGTGGAAAAGTCAACAGTCGATTCTGGCCGAACGCCAGTCGTGATCTCACCAATGGGCGTGTACATTGGTACGAATCGCTTTATCTTTTCACAGGCTTTCGTTGTCATCATCTTTTCGCTCACGTCTTTTCGTTTCAGGAGAAAAACATCGTAACCTTCTTCACGCGTTTCGTTCATATATTTGGCACTTTCTGTGTACGAAATGACGATTTCATCGAAAACTTCGCTCCCGAAAATAAAATTTACTCTACAAAAGTGAAATTAAAGTTCTTGTTTGAATTCTATAATTGTTAAATTGTTAAATTACAATTTTTACGCAATAGATTTTTTTTTATATACAAACTAGACTACATGAAATTCTATGAGTTACGTAAGCTACGAAATGATATGTGCTAGCAAATGATAATATTAAAATTACGTACAAAAGAATAGTTATGTTCTGCGCGTAAAGAATAATTTTCTCATAAATTTGAATGTTTAATAATTAATTTATTTCTTCGTCGTTTGCTCGGAGGAAGTGTAATTTACTACCGGTTTTACAGCGATTTCTAAAACCCGGCTCAGATTTCAGGCTGCATGCGTCTAACTTTGTTCGCCATACGAACGTGCCGATTGCATGTCGCGGCATTCGACGTGACGAAGTCGAGTTTTCCTAAACGTACTGTCAGAACAGGCTGTAATAATATTGCGGCTTTCAGCACATGTCTGCTTTAGCGCAGTTGCAACGATGCATGTCGCGAAAACGACAATTTTACGAACGTCTTTACGATACTGATACGATTCCTATTCTCAACTATGAAGTCAATTCTTGGTCAATAGTTGCACAATTAAATATAATCTAATCTTAAACTCACGGCCGTTGCAATTGTTATAATAATTTATGGAAGTTTCTAAATAGCCGCTGAAAGTTCCTCGCAATACATTCTTGAGCAAAAACAGTAATACGTTCTTGTAAAAAAGTTTTTTTATTATTACTCGGCGCGTAATTTACAAGAGGAATGTACATAAATTCGCGCGTAATGTTACTAAAAATAGCACTAAGATCCATCCCTGACCACTTGGACTTGTTTATATTTAGTTGTGTATTCACATCGGTTCATTTATTATCTTTTATTATATAGTTTTTTTAAAATTCGTACAGAATGGAAATGGAAATGAGACTATTAGTGATTGATAGTGAATTAAAATGATAATAAATTCAACTGAACACGGTTCAACGAGTAATTGAGACATGACGCATTTTATTTATTTTGATAAGTTTATGTTAGAATGTATAGCTCAAGTTTCTCGTAAATTGATGGCTAAGTTTTATATAAAAATTAATCTACAATATTTGATAATTGATATTGTAGAACAGAAGTAGAGAAAAATGAATTAAGGATTTTATGCAAACTCGATTCAGCCAAACTGAGAAATATAGAAGATGCCATGTGTGTGTAAATACTTGTCGCGTTAAAATAATATTTATATTTTAATATTGTAAAAGAAATATCGCGAAATATTTGAATGAAATTGTAATATTTAATTGCGATGACAAAATAACGAAACGGGGATTGCGCATGCATCATCGGAATATTGGCGCGAGCAAACAGGTGGTACATGCATCGCAATATGTATGCACTCCTGCATAAGAGACTCTCGAGTCTTTAGAGAACAATACGAGCAATAGTTTATGCACGAGTCACTTTATTATACATTCATATCGCACCATTAAGATAACTAATGAGAAAATAAAATTCGAATTAATCCGTTCTTTTTTTTCAGCGATTTGTGTTTCTAAGATTTCTTGTATATATGTTCTTAAGATTGATATTTTTTAATAATTAAGTAATTTAAAAATGAGAAAAAAATTTTTTTGATAACAATGTTAACTTTAATTAAAAATATTTATGCATCTTTTAATTTAACATAATAATTGGCGTCAGGGAAAAAGTGCGAATGAGGAAAATGTACGCTCTTGTAATTACAGAATTCTGGTGTCGATGTCAAAATCTTCAAGCAAAATTATCAGGACATTGTTTTTATATAATTTTCTCGCAACATAATTATTGAATATGTATAAAATTAAATTAAATTAATTGATTTTTGCGTGCATTTTCTCTCTCTCTCTCTTTCTCAGTCGCGTATTATGAACTCTTAAATGAATGAATAAGCATGTCTTTTTATATCTCATTTATTCATGGAATGCGTGACGCGGATATATTTCCGTACGTACCATGTGTTTCAGTGTAATCATGTCAAACTTATATTTAAATCTGGTTATTATTCATTTTGTATATTTATGATTATATCATGTTTGGAAGTCTATTCTCATTTTTGTTGTTTTGCGGTATCTTTTTCTCGTCTACATTCTGAAATCATTAAAAAGTCGCTTATTGAAACAAAATCACTAATCGAAAGAATGAACGACATTAGGGCATTGGCATATGGTTTTTTTATGCTTTTGTTGAGGCTTTACGACCCCTCAGAACTATATCTTGCATTGATATACGACGGGAAATACGCACCTATCGTCGTGCAACATTTACGTCTTGAGGTATCGAACGCTTTCAGAGAATATAAATCCTCTGAATGTTTATATCCGAAATGTTTATATCCGGTCTCAACAAATCCTGCTTTCACATCAGAGAATGCGCAATTTGATCTAATGATTCTAATGATTCTCATGAGAGAATTTACATGTTTTTATCGCAGCACATACACTTACTTATAAATGTACTTTGAAGAGAGAAATTTAAATAATCTCAAATTAATTTGTTAAAAAAATACGACCTACGCGACGAATATTGAGATTTGATGAGGCTACTGTTATGTAAAAAGAATCATTTCGTACATTTTTAATGCTTTGTTCTTACATTTATATTTTTGAAATAGAATAATGTAGATGTTATCTTAGAAAATCAAACTTTTTAAGATAGTTTTTGTATCGTCTACGCACAACTAATACGCTCTTGGCAAAGGGACATTATTATTTGTTACAAAACTTAAATACCCAGTTAGTAATTGTAGCAAATGATCTGCTATTTAATGTTGATTCGATTTTTATTGCTTTTCCGCTTCATTACTTTCCGCTTATTTTCATATAGATTGTTAAATATAATTTTTTAATTCATTTAATTTATTTATTTTTGCCATGATATAATGTAACTATTATTTTCCCATTACATTGATCGACGAACCTCTAAATATTCGGTCACTTGAGCAAAGAAATATTCCAAGTATTGATCCGAAGCGAGCTGTACCTAGTTATGTACGTGCTGCTATTACTTTACAGTTTGCGAGTTTAAAAATGGGTTTCGCTATTAGTAAGTTCACTCGACTACTATTATAATAAATTCGTTAATAAATTCACTTGAGCAAGAATTATATATTTGTCAAAATTAAAATTAATTAAGATTAATAGACGCGTATCTTGGCCAATGCCAACGTTTTAATTTTGAAAGTCTTGGCAAACGCGTGAATAAATTCGTCCTTACGCAATATATTAAATCCGTAAGTTTCACATAAACCAAAGAAAAAGTTTGGAAAGTTCCTATCGCCTTCTGTATAAATTGATATACGGTTGCACGTAAAATACTGACAGAAAGGATAATCGATAATGTATATTCATCCATTCTCTCATGATTTATGAGAGCTACAAAAATTCGCACGGTCGTAAGATTTATCTTTATCCGCGTTATCCGATCTTTATTATTAAGTCTGAGATATAAGGATGTTGATGTGAGAGCTACCGTTAACTCATTACAATGATTTAATTCCGAGTGTGAGCTAAGCGATTTTCGCGTAAGTTGATGCCCGATATCATCTCGGGTTGCAGATTTCATTCCACGTACGCCACGCACCGCGTTAACTCAATTATCGTCGTACGGACGATAAAGCATACGTTAAGGCCTCATTCATGCCGACAGCTGAAACCTTCAAACGACATCACGGCTACTTATCCCGTGACACGAGAAGCTGGCGCGATTATTTGCGAAATACGCGTTTCTAATGCGTTTCGCTTCTGAGGTCTCCTAAAATTGTTAACGCTCTACGAAACACAATTATTTTCCGAGGAACGCGTCGTCTATGGAGAAAGCAGATAATATATAATTATTATATTAAATTCTTTTTTCATTGCGATAAGGGTAGATCACGTGCCAACAGATATTTGATGTTGGTGCAATAAAAAAGCTAGTGTAAGACGACAGAGACAGTTTTCTTAAAACAAGAAAATCTCGCGTGATAATCTTCGGGACATACATCTCTTAGCCTCCGTCGCAATCTCCGATCAAACGCGCACATAGCTCTCCCGAAAGAACCACGAAACCTTTGCACGCGAGACCCGAAGGCGTCGTGCAAGGCCAGAACGCGAGCCCTTAACTTATGTCATCGAAAAGGAGCTTACGGTATGCGAATAAACGATTCCTTACCGTTTCGCGAACACGTCAGACGCGACAAAACTTTGCTGTGAACCAAGGATACGTGAATACGTAACGAGGGTGGTAGTTGGCGCGACTCTGCTTCGATTGACCGCCGGCCTGTGTGTATCGTTGATCCGTCGTACGATCGTGTTGCGAAATACGACTACGCCGATATGTCCTTGAGATACGCGATTGAGAACTGGATTTCATGTGTTCCATATTCTACGTGTTCGTCAGCTTACCCTATTCTCGTGACTAGCCGCCATTAATACAATTCTTATTTATTAAGGGTTCGCTATGCAATTTGATCATGTTGTTTTATACTGTGTAATTTTGCGTAACGATGACAACAAGTTCTAATGATTAATGTTCTAATGATTAATTAATGCCCTAATTATCGAATCAGACGCTATAAAAATTTAGAAGTATACGATGCTTTTATCTTTCAATCTCCTGCGGGAATCGCACAATGTTTAGTTGGCTCATTTGTTTAGTAATGACTTATCCAACACAGTAAAACTGTTTATCGTAACAGAATACTTTTTAGTCAACTGAAACCTAACACTGCGTTCAATGTTGATCGGCGATAAAAATGTTTAAAAACAACCAAGCCTACGTTGTATATCTTGTTACTACAAATGAAAGATATAGGAAAAGAAGTAAAATTCAATAAATAACTAATAAACGTGTAAGTGATAATCGATATGATTATTCCATTAATGTATATTTCTATCGTAGACAATATGTGGCGTATAAATCATTTCTATAGTATGTCACATGTCAATTTATTTATCGACGGTGAAGCCGCTACAAAAACAAATACCTGGATTTCTAATCGATAAAATACGTAATTATCTAGTACAGTTACGTCACGATGATCTATCAATCTCTATTTTCAAAAAGAAAATACAAATATTCTGATAATTATCTGTTGATTCACATGATAATCGAGAAGATAAGAACTTTAATCCAACGTCTTCAGATAGCTTCATCAAAATTACGAGTTATTTGTATTGTTGCTTTAAATTGTGTGTGCATTGAAATAAAATATTAAATATATAAATTACTGTTGTCGACGTGTGAAATATCTATCTTGAAAATCGTACCAACGAAAATCGGTATCATTCTTTTATTAAAGTTGACAATATTAATTTGCAAACTTTGTTTTGCGATAATTATAGTACGCCTACTGCTTCATTATAGTGTTGTGTTTGATTATTCATAAGTTTGCAGTCGCGTTTGTCAAATATATCATCTGGCTATTATACATTTGATTGCGCTATATTGTCGCGCGGCGTTCTTTCGGAAGAGATATCAGCATGTTTGATGTTATATACATTAAACGTTGTTGTGTGAATGATGCTTTTATGTGAACAGACTCTCGTTGATAGACCGGACTGTCCATCAGTCTCGTCAGGGCTCTTCATCATATTTTCCCTCATTTTATCGTTGAATATATTCGACCACTCTTCCTTTTTATTGAGGACAATCCTTTGTAAGCAGTACAATATGTGTCGAAATATATATGTCATCACGAAAAAGATGATTTATTTTCATTTAAAAATAAATTTATATATATATAAATTTATTTTTAAATAAATAAATATATTTTAAATAAATTTATTTTATTATATGTACATATTATATATGAGAGAAATGTTTCCCAAAGTTCTGGGAATCGCGCGAGCTACAAAGCAATGAATAAAAGATACTCTTCAAAAGTTTTTTGAAGACAACCTAAGAAAAAAAATTTCACGCGATAAGTGTGTTCAGTCAACTATAATATAATATTGACAAAATGAATAAAATAAAAAATTTCCACTTCCACAACTTTGAAAACATTCCTCATATTTTATTTTATATCAATCTCACGGGAAATATGATCGGCCCATTTGATCGATTCTAGTTTCCGAGATATTCACTGTTTCGTAAATTTCGGTCAGAATTAAAAAATTTTTTTGCGATTCGTATCGAGCAATTTGAGATGTAACTTTTAACTTAATTGTTCTAAAAATATGGTGTATGGTATTTACAACTTTAATATTCAAATTTATTTTTTTCGGTTAATCTTGAAGCTGGAAAGTTTGTTTCAAATGATAGTTTATAGTTTCTAATCATCGAATCCGGTGCTAACTCCATTTCAACCGAATTGCTCTTTCCTGTGAGACTGACACATATTATGACATATTATTATTTTCTAGAAATAGATCTCAAAGCGAGACTGATATTTATGAGAAAAGTCGAAGAATTTATTGACGCTTTTTAATTGAACGGACAAAAGAGCTAACAGCATTTGATCGCGGTATATCCTTGTTACAGCTCGCACCCACGAGACCTAACAACGTGGGAACCGATCGGTGAGACTTGGCGACGTGCAAGGGTGGTGTCCGCGGACACCACCGAAAGCTGGGGCACCTTGAGGACGAGGAGGAGATCCTGGAGGAGAAAGAGGTTCGCAGGCGGGAGGGAAGACCGGAGGTGACTATTCACCCCACATGGACGCCACCCCCAAAGAACCACCCGTACCCCCCACACCGGATATCCTCTCGTCATTATCTCGCCGCGGAATATCCGACTTGAGCGTCGTCGCGGTGTCGTCGCGCCGTGCCTTACGTCGCCGTCAACGCCGTCGAATATCCAGCAGGAGGCCTCCTTCATTGCTCGTCCTCGGTGGTGATCGTCACGCACCGAGAAAACCACCAGGAACGTCATTCCCTACGTCACCTACGTGCCTCGATCCCTTTCATTTTTTGCGTCCCGCGGTGGAAGGACCATCGATTTCACGTCGTCTCTTCAACGTTTTGGAAACGAGACGTAGCGCTCGAGGATCGGCCGTCGCTGCTGGCAGTGAGACGATCCTGTCTGTGGATAATCCCACGCGGCACCTAAACGCGACGACGTTGATCGCTCGTCAGACAGAGGGAGAGTTTTTTACGTATCGCTTCTTTACACCGCGTCAACGCGTGTTTGATGCCTACTTTACGACAGCTAACCAGCGTCGCGCCGGAAGGTCGCTCCGTTTAACGGCTGTCATCTTCCGCGTCGACGGATATATCGACAGACTCCGTCCACAAACGCCTAACTCGAAAGTACAGCCTAAAACTAAACCACGCGAACAATGTCGCGCAGTGCTGCCACGCGGCCTATGCAAGGTGAGTGATTTATTTATGTTATTATTTATAATAATATACAAATATTTATTTATTTATTGACGTGATATATGTTATATCATCTTGACGCATCGATGCGACTCGCCTTGCGCTACTTTATGATAATATTTGTGAGCATCAATGATTCTTATTAGAAACAGCGGCACAATATGTAGATGTAGATGTAATGTATTCGTAATGTATTCGTCTATATTGCATTAGAGACAAGAAGTCTCACTATAATGCAAAGCATTAAATACATGAAACACTCTCTTGAAACAAACGCTCGCATATCGATCGATTTTGGATGACTCATCGTTTGACTCATTTATTAATCAGTTAATTCCAATTTTCTTTTTTTTAAGCTTTTTAAAACGAATAATGGAACGCCTTTACGCCTTACGTCATTTTTACTTTCAACTTCTCCGAATGATCAGGTCATACTTCCACGAAAACATTGTGCGGAGTTTCTCCACCCACGCGTTTATTCGGCAATCTTCCGCTATTCAGCTACTCGTTGGTCCCTTATTTTTTTACTGGATATTCTACTAGGGGAATAATAGCCATATTTTCCTTATTTCGACAAATAACATATTTTTTTTTTTTTACGAAGAGTAATAATTCGTAATATTTCTAAATTGGTCTAATTTTATGAATTTTGTTTATGATATTTCTGTTCCGACCGATATCTATATTTCAATGTTGCACAAATAATATCGATCGCGCATATAAAATTTTTTCTATGTTCAGAGTTATTCCACGAGTTTTAATAATTCTATCCTGTACTTCTTCTGTATAGAGGAAAGGGAAATAGTTTCTAACTCGTCGCAATTCTTGTAGATCCGTAAAAAGCTGCTGTTTCTTTAATGAAAGTTAGTACAGCTTTTATTCTCATGAAAAGTCGTCGGTCAATTTCTGTTAAAAGGAAAAAAATTATTAATTAAAATTACATCGCGTTTAAAACTATCCCGCTCTTTAAAGCGAGACTTAATTTTTACCGACTCGTACCATTGAACTACGTCAAACTAAGTTCGAGTTCGCGGATCGCTATCAGCTGTGTAGCGTATTGGATCGATCGAAAGTCTGGCCACAGCTGCGTTCACCACTGTCAGTGCAACAGCAACCCTCTTTACCCCCGTAGTCGGCGCTCGGCGTTGTCGTCGTCGTCGTCGTCGCGCCTCGAATTTTCGCCGCGCCGTCAACGCCGGCGTCGCGACGCCGAGCGTCGCGTGGCGCCGTCATTGGACGACGCCTCGAGGTCGTACGTCTCGACACCCGAGCCAGCCAGCTAGCCAGCTCTTGTGTGTACTTTGCGAGAGTATTTCGTTACGTCGCGGTGAAGTCCGTCGTGATCCTTCGCCGGAGGGAGAGAAAACGGACACCCTCGGTGCGTGCTGCCGATTCGCGATCGTGGTGCTCTGCGTGCGTGCCATCCGCGAATTCGTTTGTCAATCAGGTGTCCTTTCGCGCGCCGGCTCGTCGTCGTCAATTCGCGCTCGGTGCGCTTCATATAACGGCGATAACGACGACGATGCGATGGTGATGATGATTATGATGAAGATGATGGTATCAGTGCCGACGCTACGTGAAATGAAAGATTGTACCCGCCCAATCACCGGCTGATCTAGTCGGTGACTCCGACTTATATCCCAGAGGAGGAGGAGGAGCTCTTGCGTATCCTGTTAACTCGACGATAACGACGATGTAACGATTCCGTCGTCAGCGTCTCGACCGCGTTTCCGTTTTGATCGCAGAGGATCGTATTACGTGAATGTAACGTAATCGCGGACATTCTCGGCGACGAGACTGCGACGGTGTGATGACACGGATTCGCTATCACGCATGCCGACGTCATCGCATCTACATCTACCTTTCCGTTCTGATTTGTGAGCAATCGAGGGGTTCGTCAGGGCGTTGATGCGACGATACGACGATCCCGAACCGCCGTCTGCTAGCTACGAGTCTTTTTCGCGTTGATACGCATTTACGCTCGGGATATCCAACGTTGACCTCATCGCGACGGCGATCGATTGCCGTTTAAAAGCCTCACGGGCGTTCGTACGCGCCTCGTCGTCGCTGCACACGCTTACGCGGTAAGGCTCCTCTCTTTTTCCGACTCCATACTTTTTCTTCTTTCGCAATATCGAAATCAAATAGATTTTTTTCGAGGAGTACAGATAAATTGAGAGAGCAAAAATCAATTAGCTGCAAAAATTGTTTGGAAAAAGTTTTATTTATTTGTTGGAAAATGTTGATTAAATTTGTTATAGAATTTTTGTTATCTCCATGAAGTTTAATTAAATAGTAAAATTCTTTAATAATAGGATTAAAAAAATTAATTCATTTCGATTCAATAAAGAACGTTGAGATTAGTTCTTTATTTTTATTTCGGCGGAGATTAATTAATTCAATTAATCGACCAATCGGTTGGTTGCGGAAATGAAAAGTTAATGTAGTTTAGTTTGGCAAGAAACGTCGATCGAACTTTTACTTCTGTTGTTTTGGCGGAGATGAAAATATTGGTGAATTCTGTCGGTTTCGGGAAATGAAAAATTAATTTTTTTGCCTAGTTGAATGAGAAATGCCAATTAAGTCTCTCTTTGTATTAAATCGAGCTTTATACAGTCGATAGAGCTTATTTATTTCTCTTTCCTTTCTTTCGATCTTGAATTTGCTTTTTCTCTCTCTCTCTCTCTCTCTCTCTCTGTATAGACGATGATTGTTAAAATGATGTCGGTGAGGGTGCTTTTGTTGCGAGCGAGATGAGTAAAGAAGTCGCTCCCCCGAGGACGACGTAGTAATGAGTGGAAAAGCACCATGCCATATTGAAATCGGGCAAATCATCCCTTGTGGTCGAGGAAATTTTTCAAGTATATTGAAAGATTCAAATGTATCTCGAAACTAAATGTGACGCCAACGAAATTTGGAGAGGGCAAGGGTCGTTAAAAACGACCAAAAGTCTTTATATCTTATTTATACTCCTTTTCTATTAATTTTGCTTGTTATAACGGGCGAGGGGGAGGGGGGGTGGGCTTCAAAGAGGGATATTGTGTTAGCGTTTTGTCGAATGCAAAATGTACATTCCCTTTTCGCCGCAGGGTAAAAAGTAGGCTACTCAACCTTCTTTCGATGTTGATTTTGCAGCTGCATTTGTGTGCCTGTCGATCGATAAACCGCAGAGAATGACGGGACAGGATGAGGTTCGCGTTTTCATTTGAACGCTCGATGAAGTTTAATTAATTAGAAGTCTTTTCCAGCGTGTCGCGAAGCGCGTCGTTTAACTTGTCTTTCACGATTTTACGGCGACGTTTATCGGCTCGTTCGAGCATAACCTGACCTTGGAAATGTATTCGCCGGGAGAAATTACGATTAGCGTTATGACACGAGAGGGAGGACGGGGATTAAAGCGAATTTTTTCGTACAATCGCTCCGTCGGAAATGAGAGCGTCGCCAATGCCACGTGTCGTTAATCATGTACATCGGTCGCTTTGCGAACGTACGCGCAGATCAATAATAAACACGCAGATGGACAATCAACTAGTGGCTGAATTATTGCAAGGCAGAAGGTAAATAGGCGACTCTCTCATTGAGAATTCTATTATATTCGCGTATCTGATTGAAAGTGCTAGTCGTAAAGTCGCCAAAGCAGCGGGGAGACAAATTGTCAATTTTGTGGTCGTATAAGAGGAAAAGGCAGTTAAAATCCATTTGTACTGAAGACAAACTTCCGTTTATCCTAAGCATATAAACTTCGGCTACATTGATCGGAAGAGTCAAGCAAATGCATTCGCGAATTTATGAATTTTTAAATATATTCAAGTTTGTCATTATTGCGCTAAGAATTAAAAATATGAATTTATTGTAATGATTTAAAGTGATTTAATTGCTCGATCGTTTACGTACACAGCTTACTGTAAATGATCGGTTAATGAGGATCAATTATTGTTAGTTTACCGCGCTGATACTTTTGAACCGTAATGACGCAATTTACTTTAATCACCTATTGCTCAATCGTTTTAGCTTGCAATCGATGGAAATCTGGACCTTTTTACATAAAGTGTCTCACTTCATCAACTAATGACTGTTGACATCCGTTGAATTTTAAAATAGATTTCCGCGCAGAAAATAATCTGATAGAATCAACATCGGTGACAATCAACGTCAGAAATTAGAAATTTTGGCTAAACTTCAAAGATATAAATGGACGATCAAAGCTTGTTTTTCGTCAGTCGAGTTTAAATTAATTCAGTCGGTAGTTTACTTGAAGGAAACTTTTACTAATTTGAGCTTCAGTCGCTAAGATTTTTCAGCTTGAGAATTAGGAGTGTCGAGTCGTGAATTTTTGTCGATAGATCGTTTTTCAATTCTGTCAAAGAATCTATAGATCGAAAGGTTTCCGGTGTTCGTAATAGACACTCTGTATGGGGACGCTGATTTACGCAAGACGATACTATCTGTTGGCCTGGAAAACTTAAACTAGAGCAACCTAATAACGCTCGGCACTCATAGGGAATGAGCAGTTCAGTCATTATTAAATTTTGTGGCTGGTTTATGTATATATTGCGATGATCAAACAGGTTTGATATCGTATAGATATCGTGTATCTGTGTTGTGTTACCAATATCTATGATCGATAAGAAATTGTATAAAAAACCTGATTCTCCGTACATTGATCCCATTTTAATCTTTTATAGATTTCTTGTAGAGCATTTAGAAGACAAAAAATTTGCTAGAGCCAAGAAAAAATATTAAATATTATTTATATTATATTATTCTTTTTAGAAAAATTATTTTCAATGAAATATTTACTGAGCTTTTAATATCGTGAATTTTTTGAATTGCATGCAAGATTTTTCTGGAAAAATGTTGGCATATTTGCGATTTTTTTCTCTGATCTATTTTTAATTTTGATAAAAATTTGTCTCGTTCTCAGAGCACTGGCTCTTTTCTCAAAACACAATAAAATTTTCCGTCAGATAATAATAAGGAGTGTGCCAACATTCAGGATCGAAAATTGTGACATACTGAGGTCGTTTATGTCAATTTGTTTTTTCATCCGTCGACAGAATTAAGTACAAATGAGAGTAATTCGAGAGCAGCCAGCCGGAGATAGTATCGATTAACCGGCCGGAGTAAAATACACGTGGAGGAAAAAAAGTATATATATCCAATCAACCGTAAGAATTTATCACAAAAGTTTCGCGACGTTTTAGACGGACCTTTTTTACGCATTCCTTGCGAAATGGTTTGAAAATTGTTTTCACCTTTCAATCAACAAGAGGTATTTTATCTTCTGAATTGCTGTCTACGTAATGATACCCTAGAAACGTCTTGATTTATTTACTGGTTTTAAAGAGAGAAAGAAGAAAGAGATTACGTTTATTAAAATAAATTTCTTTAAAAATTTTTTAAGTATTTCTCTTTGATTATTTCCTGACAAACACATTAAAGTAAAATTTTATATATTCTAACAAATTTAAAAAACTTAAATTTTTTAACTCATTAAAAAGATGGTATAAGTTAAAAGTTTTCGTGGTTTAATTCATTATTAATTTATTAATTTGAAAAATAATTTATTAAAGTTTTATAAAACAATACAAAATTTATTATTAAGTTAATAATAAATTATTTTTTCCGAAACTCGGAGCCGTACAAATTGTAATATGCTTAAGTGACAAAATGTCATCGGTTGTCATGTGAATTTTGTCTCCAACAATAATGTTCCACTTTTACGTACGTTTTCTAGGAAATTGCGATTTCGCGTGGGTCGTTTCATTATTATTTCATTATGCGATAATCCGAGAGTGAGCCGACTAGACTTGTGTCCCTTCGACTTTTGGCAACGGTTCCTGTAATACAGTGCGATATGAGAATGAGATCACTTTCATTTACTTTACTTAATTTTTTTAGCATTTTATGTCAAATGAAATACGTGTAATACGTTTTTCGATATTATCTTAATATGATTGCTTTTAATGACCGGATTTTCAATTTGCAAAAATTTATTTGAACTGAATTTTAGCCACGTTTATGTAATCCTATCAAATATGTCATGTCCAAGCGAAATTATTTAAATTTGGAAGGAAAATAGAACGAAAAATACCCATACTTATAAAGATGATATTTCTTGAAGCTAAGGAACTTGCGTACGTAGTTCAGAATAATCGCTAATGAGTTTGCGTTATCGTGCAGCATACAATCGCAATATTTCTCATTACAGTCACATTATTGAATAAGGGAAAGGGAGGAAAAAAAGACGCCTGACTTATCAGTATCGTTGCTCCGAGTGTTGCAGAACCGATTGTGTCACCAACAAAGCTAGATAATTGAAACGAATGACGGGACGCTCTGGTCGAGTGCCAATTATCGAATACACATCGCTGTTACCGCTAAAGGTGCAAAAAAAGCTCTATGACACGGCTAGCGCCATTGCTCGTTCCTCGAAGTGCTTCACCTCGCTAGCCTCACGTAAAACGATACGAGTTACATAACGGACCTGAAATGCCGCAAAAAGTGATGATGCAGCCGACGCGATAAGAGCACGCGAGCGCGTCGGATTTATTTAACATCAATTTCGTTTCATTTCGCCCTTAACAAACCCATATTTTCGAGGAACTCGTAAATGACGTAATAAGTATGAACGAAATCTCGGTATCATCGCGAAAACGAAAACGTGTCTATGGAATCTTTTTACGAGATATTTTCATTTTTAACTGTAATATTACTTCTTTCTATTATATTATAAATACATATATATATATATATATTTTTTAAATATATTTTAATATATTTAATATATTTTTGTGAAAGCATCAAATAATACTTCGTTTAAAACCCAGCGCTGCAAAGATAATTTGCTATATCAACAAATTGCGCAACGCATCTCGGATACTGAAAACAATCACGACAATGATACAAGTGATAAGAGAACGCGTGTATTTCGCATTCTCTCGCATCGATGGTATATCCGACATTTCGTCATCAATACTACGAGTTACAATCGTCGCCGTCGAAGACCGCCTTTGTATACGACATAATACGATTTCTATTGAGTTTCAACACAATCGGCACGTACATCGACGCCAATTCTGGTTATTTTAATTAATGATTATTAATTCTTTGCAATTAATGGTTTATTTTACGTGACTTCTCTTTGAGGAGGAAGATAAATACGTGTGACGTGCGTGCGTGAAGAGAAGTATAAATGGACGTACGCATGTATTTCGGTCGCAAGCTGACACCTCGAGATTGCACGTGCTCCGAACTTTCTCTTTCCTCTTCTCATCGCTCACATTTTCGGCCGGTTCGAATTTTTGGTCTCGTACAATAATGCCCCTCCTATTTCCGTCTCTAAAAAGAGAGAATTGATTATTTAGCTTCAATTGTTTATTGAGAAGGCGCACATTTACATCAAGAGATACATTGCCTTTGTATTGACGTAATCACATATTTTTTATTTAGTCTCCGGTATCTACGGATTCAAAGAAAATATGCAAAATCTCATTTCAAAATTTAAAAAAAAAAAGATGCAAGATCTCTCGTTTGTTCCATAATCTTCTGCTAAATAGCTGAATATCTGTTTATGTAAATGTTAAATAAAAATCTATATCTTACCGTGCAATAACAATTTAGACTACTGTAACAATCTGCTATAACGGCGAAGAGAGTCGTCACGCTAACGTACTCGCTAACGGAAGTGAAGTATCGCGCGGTTCCATTATCGTTGAAAACTCGGCGCTTCCAGACGAAATCCAGACGAGATGAAAGCTCCCTGTTATAGACTTTTGCGCGTCACTTCGTGCCAAAAGATCCGAAGTTAATTATGCCGAACGTACATCCACATCCTTGCGTATAGCCATCACTTTATACTTAGCGCCTACGAATATAGAACGATTTGTTTATGATTTCTTTGAGCGAGAAAGAAAACCGACAGCTGACTTCATTAAGCCGACATTACTCGCATAGATTTTTTTTTAACGTAATTACTCGCGTGAGATGTATTTTACAACTTTATCTCAATTTTCATTGTTCTCTTTAATGATTTACAATTAAATAAAGGATGGTATTCTATGTGTATACGGAAAGAACGTTTTGTTGAAATATTTAAAAATTTAACTAGATACAATTCTAAAAATAATTTTGTTGGATTGTCAAAATACAATAATTAAGACGCTCAAGTTAGTTGCTAGACTGTCAAAACTTTTTGCAGAATTGCTCATCATGCTTGTCCTATATAATTATTTTGACAATCCAACAAAATTATTTTCAGATCTGTATTTAGCTAAATTTTTAGATATTTCAGCAAAATCGTTTTTTCTATGTATCTTTTAGATAAAGATAGTTGCAAAGTTCTTCTTTAATTATAAAATAATTTAATCATATTCTATCGATAAAAAAGTTTTTTACTTTTCTATTGTTTATTCTGTGAGTTAATAGATTTTTAAGGTCGGAGTGTATTTTACACCTCGCGCGAGAAACGTAGGATTAACAAAGATCCTTCATCTTAATCGCCTTTCATTTTTAGATGAAAAATAAAAAGCATTTTTTTTAATCGAAAAATAAGTGAATTATTAATTTAGTGAGCAAAAGTTGTCGAATGATTTTGTTTCTTATTAAATGTAAAATCTCGAATAACATACTGTTTTCTGACTGTTAAGTGTTATTCACGTATTATGAGCAGAAGATAGACGGCACTGTTTACTATTAAATATATCGATGGTATTTCGACAATCTAGATCGGAACGATTTTCTGCTTGAGCATCACATTATATCTTATGTAAGAACCTCTTCCATATTGTGTCTCCGGTGCGATCGACAGATAGGTTTCGGTGCCGGAATCCTTGGAAATCTCGGTTTGAACGCGCGTCCGCCGCAAGGTCCGTTCGCTATATTATTTCGAGAGGAAGCCCGGATATTTTCGTTGCTAGACGCGAGAACTTGGGCGAACGATGACATCACTCTAGTATGTGAGATCAAGGACGGCGAAGAGCGTGCCGAACGCTACTTTCGAAAGATCTACTCAGCGCTCGCTCGAGTGCGCGTGCACTTAATACAGAGAGTGTTTTTCTCTTTCAGCAACTTTTAAGCGTTATCTCACACACTATGTTTATTGATTAATCGTATGCCGATATACATTCGTATTTTAATGAAAATCTCGAAAGATTAAGATCAACTTTTAATTAATTTCTAATAGAGAATTGCTGTCGATTCTTTACTCGTTCTAAATTCTTACTGTCAGGAGCCATCCTCGAATGAGCAATCTTAAATTGTTCGTCTCTTGCGCTTTCAACATTCGCGATAAGCTCGTTACAGACGAGGCGGAAGTGCAAACGCATTTCGTGATGCACAGTTGTTTTGTTACCTGTCCGATAGGTCATTCTAGTCTAGAAGCGGAACGGATACGCCGCTTTCCGAGCGGTCAATTGGTATTTATGCATAAATACTAAAGGTAGTTGATTTCATAAGCGTACCAGCTAGAATTAGCGAGAGACGGATAGCCACCGCTAGAAAACGGGATATCGCACACTGTTGTCTGTCCATCGAGCCGTCTCCGGTTACTGACATACAAACGCGATAGTTAGCCTACGTGGGTGGATAAGTGTGCACCGCAATCTTTTTCTATGACATGTTTTCGAGGATGGGAAACGTCTACTTAACTTCTGAGAATAGTCTGATAAGCGTGTACGTGTTGTACAGGCGATTACATTTTGACGTTTATTATATTTTTCTTGTGTTGTACATTAATTCAATTTATACTCGCAATACTATTAATGATTTTGTTAATTTATTTATCCATTTTCTCATCAATTTTGCGAAATAATTACAGTTTGCCAAATTTTCTCGTTCTTTTGTTTACAACTATAATTAGTTGACTTAAAAATATGATACATTTTAATAACTCTTAAAATAATATTTTTTTGTGCATTTAAAAGATTTTTAAAAATTTTTTTAAATAAAGAGAAATTGCTTTGTATTACTTCTAATACGCGAACGGGAATTGAATATTAATTGATTCAAACGAATGTGAATAATCTGTCACTGTTTTCCTGCTTCCTTGATAACAGGATTTCATCAGAAGGCGTGTTAGATAACGCGTCTAACCATGAATAAACCACATTACCGCAAGTAAGGAGAACAACGATAATAATAAAACACCGTTCCTTTTTTTTTTTTCTACACGTGGCAACTCGTTGCCAGCTTGAATTGGCCCTTATACTTCCAAGGTTGTATAACAATCAGAAGAATATAACTTGTAAATTAATGTTGATTGCGATACGAAGATATTTTTATCGATAAACGAGTACAATTTTTCTAGAATATTATGTCTCAATAATAAATGCTGCATTTTGTTACGAGATTTACTTGTTATTTTGCACAACGATCAGTCTTTGGAAAGTTTCCAAAAGCCAGACTACAAGGGATGATTAGCGATGTCGCGTGATAACATTGCAAATAATCGAATACGGTTGTATTCCATCGTTGTCCTCTTGATCTTTTGCCGTGCACGATCTCGATGATAGGATCGACGATTTCCTTACAGAAGTGTCACTACTACAGACAAGACGTGGCGATTACATCGAGGAGGAAGACTTTGAGACGTTTCAAGGCCTTGTCGCGGGAAGAATGCCTTCGGTGTCTCGCAGAAAGTAAAATTTTCGTGACTCTAAATTTTCGTGACTCGTTTGGGACACCGAAAGAAATCTCGACGGGATTCCCTCACGGTTACTTCTCACAGTGGCGGACAATTGCGCTCTATCGGGTGAAAGACGTACGCTTGGGTAGTACGCAGCATCGAGGGGGCGTCGGGCGTTCGGATCCTACGGGAGAATGTCGATTGGACGACCGAGTCAATCGGGTCACCGGAACAAGAGGCAGTCGAGTGGGAACGTTGGTGGTGCGGTGACCAGGTACGGCAGAATTTGGATCGCGAGGTGCCAGCTGCTGGACTAATGCGGCCCCGCGATGATCGGCGGGGACGAGAAGACGGTGGTGGGCCCCAGGTGGAAGAACTATGTAAGAGGCGAAGCGCGAAGCGGGGGGGAGGACGAGGTCGTCGTCTCGCCGCCGGTGGCGGCGTGGCTCAGGTGTCAGAAGGTGGCAGAAGAGGTTGGCCTTATAGAGGGTTTATAGTTTGCGTAGGATAGACGATGAGCGTCGAGGTCGACACGCTGGAACTCGAGGTCTTCGAGGTGAGTCCTCAGCCCCTCTCGAGGACGCGACGAACGGAAGTCGCGCGAAATACTCGTCGTGAAAAGAAGCGGTCACGTCTCCCGCGCTAACGAGGAGATCGTGCTCGAGAAAACGCGGAGTGCTCGACGATACAATCGTCGAGCGAACGCCAGCGAGATTTTAATCCGCGTGTTTATCCGGAAGAAGTAATTGCTTAACATCTCGTTGCCATTTTATATGATGCTTTCCGTTTGCGAATCTCCCGGGATTTTTTTTTTCATTGAAAATATTTAGAACACGAACATTTTTTAAATATCTTATTTTAGAACTTTATGATTTTTTTATATTAATAGTAAATTAATCAATATTATTTTTATCATTTAAGTTTTTAATTAAATATAAATGATACGACAGTCTCTTTAAAAACAGATTGTATATGACTTGCAAACTTTTATTAGCAAGCAAAATTTTACATCTAATTTCGTACTTACATAACTTGAGTATCTTGGCAATAATAGCACATTATAGCTTAATAGTTACAATATTGCTTGTTGCATAACACGATGAAGAAGAAGTTAAGCATGACCTTCGACAGACAAATTATGCAAGTGCAAATTAAATTTTTTTTTTTTTTCAAAAAACATTTAAAAATCATTTATATTGAATATAATTTTTTCCTTTTACCATAATATTATAATAATATGTATGTACAGAATTCAGTCTTTTTTGACGTTTCGCTCTTTTAATGTTAATAACACACGAAAGATTTTAATTTTGTTTGTTATCGGAAACAATACTCTGGGAGAGCAACTTGATTTCCTGAGTTTACAACGGCGAGACTGAAGAGTTACGCAATTTTCGATATTATGCAATGGACTTCCGTTCGCTAGCCCGCGTGCCGTTTGACAAGTAATGCGCTTTGGATATGACTTTGCGCGAATGAATTATTATCGCAAAACGTGTACATAAATCTATCAAATTTTTTGATTAACACACGGACGCATTCCCATCCTTATTAATTTTTTATTCCTATAGTATCGTGTTCATATTGGATATTCATACCTGTCTACACAGGGAGAAATGATCAGCGCTTGGAGATAATTGATCTTGTCGGCGATATATCTACTCGTGAATATTTTAATTATTGATATCATGCACACGTGAATTTTAACGAGATAGAGTGTAACACTTATATAAAAAATATAAAGTTAAAATAATATATTCACAGTAAAATAATTTTTTTAAATCTGATGCCTTAGTAAAGAACGTTTTGACTTCACTGATCGATATTCTACTTTTTTGAATGCAAGTTTAATCTTGTTACACGTGGAATTGCCATCGCGTGTAGCTTAGAACCAGCTTGCGAGAGTAAAACGGAACATTTGAGCCAATCGGTCGAACATTCGTAGTTTGGTCAAGCGAGTTCCGTACATATTTTGAATTATTATAAAAGATTTCAAGACGATTTCGTGGATTCAAAAATGCAATGACGGCAATGCTAAAAAAATAGAGTCGAAAACGCACATTTCTTATAATCAAAGCTAAAGATAATAAAAATACAGAGACATTAAAAAGATAATGATTAGATTTTTTTTCTTTCAAGATTAGAATTTCAATTTTCTGAGATTATAAAAATGTTCCTTGCTATCTTGCCATTTGCGCTTGTATGTACATTTTGACCGAACGACTCGTGCATCGTAATACCGATCATCAACATGGACTTTGACATATACTTTCTCGTGCGCGCACGTCATCCGCGAAAAGAAAAAAAATCAAACGCGGCGACACACGGTCGCAGCTTATAACAGCCAATAAAGCTCTTATAGACGTTCAACTTTACGTTCATCGACGTGCTGAAGCTTTATCGCGAGTACCGGAAAAAGTCTCGATTCGCTTTGTCCGTGACATATTTTCACGCACGCGTGCCGCGCGATCTATACTCGTATGCGCCGCGCTGCTTTTCACGCGTTTTCTAGAACACCCGTGATCTCCGGGGTTTATTTTACGCGGCCTACATGAATGGCAAAGTGGAGCACACGTAATTGTCCTTCATGAAATCAGTACACCATTTGCAAAATTTCTCTGTAATTAATAAAGGTTTGATTTTTTATATTTGAAAAAGAATTTTAGTTTTATTTTTTATGCTTAATTGTTAGAACTTTTTTTAAACAAAATCAGAAATTTTTCAATTATATTGAAATGACATGTTAACTTCACAGAAATGTGCAATCAATATATAGAGTAGGTATATCGCAACAGTTTCTCTTTTTGAGTTGAGACGCGCATGCAAAATCGTCGCATCAATCTTAAATTATTTTTATTTTTACGTTTATCATGAAACAATAATGTATATTTGCACTATCATCCATAATTTAATCGGCTTAACAAACTTAAAGATTAATTGGCTTGGATCGGTTTAAACTTCTTTAGGGACAATTTCGCTTCTCGCTTTCCTCACGCAATTCTCATAAAAATGCAATATCGCAAGATGACATTGATGAAGTCTTGCGAGGTTTCCCAAAGTGACCGATTTATTTTTAAGCGTCGGCAAACAAGATCTGCAGAAGCAGACGGCGCCTATTTTAATCCTATTTTATGCTTGGAAAGTATTAAATCGAATAGTCGTCAGTAACTGGCTAATAGTCTGACTTTATAGGCGGAATGTTTTATGAAATGTGTATCTATTCTTAACAAAAATTTTGAAGAATTGCTAATTTTTTACTATTTTTCGGACAATTCTATATTAACAAGACAAAGTCTTTGCACATCCTCGACACTAATCCTACACCTAATCGACTACACCTTTACCCTGCGTCTCTTTATCTCTCGTTCGATCTTTTCTACGCGCGTTGCGATCAACGGGAATTCTCGCCCTCGTCCATGATCATAAACGTTAGAACGAAAAAGCGCATCTGTCGTGCCAAACGGCGTGTCCTCGACCGATCGTTCCTACCCTTGAACGTGAGTCAAGTAACGTGAGCGTTCACATGTCGCACGACTGAAAGGTGAAGGACTGCGACGGCGAGGTCGAATCGGCGGATGCGATGACGCGTCGCGGTACTGCGAGGACAACGGCGTCCAGGATCAGCGAGACAGGTGGCCAACGCAGGTACTCGTCGCAGGAGGCCGAGGAGGACGACGATGGCGGTGGTAACAGCCGCAGGAAGCGGAAGAAGCGACGGAAAACGCAGCGGAACAAGCAACAGTTGCAGCTGCAGCAACCGCAGCTGGAGGTGACGGCCGGTCAGCAACGGTCGCACGCGCTCACCCTCGCCTCGTCGTCCGACGAAGTGGAAACGGTGGGCGAATGCTCGAAGAGGGACTCGTCCAGCAGCTTGGGCGGCAGCCGGCACAACACCTTGCGGGAGTCCCTGTTGACGGTGCTGGGCAAATTGGTGATCTGGAAGGGCACTAGATATCGCTCCGCCACTGCCGCATCGTCCTCCTCGTCGGCGCCGCCAAATTCGCCACCCGCCACCGAGTGCATCGGTCGTAGCACGTCCTTCTTCTCCAGCGGTGAGTTCCCACGAACGAGATCATCGGATAGTTTTCCCTGGGAGTCGCACCGCTGGCTCGAGTCAAGGTTCCGGACGGTTGCGATATACATTTATAGTTGATATCTGCTAAAGCAGATATAATTAGTCATGATACTTGTCGATGTGACAATTTTTTTTTTTAATGATATATCTTAATGAGAAGATTTTTGATGGTACTTAATAGAGAGCAAAAATTGATATACATATATTATCAAGATAT